>ML805357.1:3561-15553 GCA_009831015.1 Picea engelmannii | reverse complement strand
GAAATTAGTCATGTGAGACTAAAGTAAAGTTTGATAAAATGTTAGTCTCTTGTTGTTAAAGTTAAGGAAGGTTTGCAGGTATGTGATCATATACACCAGGTCTATTACAGAGTTACAAATCAAATTTGGGTGATAAAATTGATGAGGGATTTTGGTTGAGGCACATGTTGGGTACATGGTTGAGACAAGTAGTTGACGAGTTGGCGCATACATGGGGTGTATAGTTGATGATGTTGGTACATCTTGATAATTCATAGTTTATGTGTATTTGATACATGATTGGTACATACTTTGTACATGGTTGGAGACACTTTTTAGTAGTATTGTTGACATGTGGTTTATGGATGATGTAACATACTTGTCTTGGTATATTATTAGAAGCACATATTGATCTTGGTGATGATTATGAGTTGTTGTGTTATGATTGGTTAATGCACATCTTTGAGAGTTTTCTTGGTGATTGATCTTGGTGAGTAGATTTGATTTGGTTGATAATATTGATGAGACAGATTGTTGTGATAGGTTGTTTGGACAGGTTATTTGTACAGGTTTGGTGCATGGTTGATGCACTTTTTCACGATACAGGTTGAGACAGGTTGGTGCATGGTTGATGCACTTATTCATGGTACAGGTTGAGGTACAGGATGGTGCATGGTTGATGCACTTGTTTATGGTACCGGTTGATTATAGGTTGAGGTATAGGTTGGTGCATGGTTGATGCACTTGTTTATGGTACATGTTGATTACAGGTTGAGGTACAGGTTGATGCACGGTTCGGGTTATTGGTAAAGGTTGTTTGGTGCAGGTTGATTGGTACAAGTTTACGACAGTATATCTCACAATGATAGTGTGATAGTGGTTCCATCATTCTACTTATACATCAGGGTGGTTGGATGAGGCAAGGACATGTGGTTGTAGCCACCTTCTGATTGTAGCCAGAGAACATAGGGGGTTGTAGCATCCTTGTGGTTTTAGCCAGAGAATTGGGGAGTTGGAGCTTCCCTCAGGTTGTAGCCTGAGAAACTAGGGGGTTGGATCCTCCTTCTAGTTGCAGCAAACAAAGGAAGTTGGTGCTTCCAATGAATGTAATTCTTAAAGACATATAAAAAAAAACATTCGGTGGTTTTCTCCCGCTTTGGGTTTCCATGTAAAAACACCAGTGTACTGTGTATGTGTATGATTGTTCATTTGTTCATTGTTTATTTACTCTACAACGGATGATAATGCTACATTGATATAAAACTTGCATTTTGTGGTTAAAAAGGATTGTATTTCTCTATTACTGATTCACCCCCCCTCCCAGTAATCCAACATCGGGAACATCAAGTTGATTTTCAATTGAGAATTGGTCCCTAGACATGACCAAAATATTCATCTAGATTTTTTTCATTATTTTTCATGTAAATGTATCTTTACCTATGTTTGAACTTGACAGTAAGACATATTCAACATCTTGACTTTTAATTTCCACAACCAAGGAGGTATCCAACCACAATGAACTAATTTTCTTTGAGCTTTCTTCTTCCTTTTACATTTCTCCGAATGATGATTAATCTTCCCAAAATGAAAACAATTATGGAGCTCAAAATGTTGATCTCCATGTGAACAACTGGATGACAATGTTGGCACTTAGCACTTTGATGTTGAACCGCAACAAGCGGAACAAAATCTCCTTGAATGAATCCTACACTTTGGAAGTGGATTTGTTAGGAATATGAAAGGTTACTTCCTTATTATATCAAAGTGTTGTTCTATGTTTGTTGTTTTTTATTTCTTCCAAAGGTCTGATAATGGGTCTGGAAAGAGTATGTTGAACTTGTTCTTGAATAACTTCTTCCTCATCTAAAACTGCATTTGAAATTTTTTCATTAAGTTGATCATGTGTTGATTATTGATAGGAATCATTATCAAATTAAAAAAGTGGGTTTTGTTTAACAAGGATTAGTTCAGACTATTGAAGATACTTTAGTTGGAGTTCATTATGAAGAAGTTGTGATTTAGTCTAATTAAGTTCAACTTTGGCTTGTAAAATTTGCAAACAAGTTAGAATGGATTGAAGAGTTCCTTTATGGATTATGATTGTGTTATCTTTAGATGTGATTATTAGAGTGTTTAGTAAATCTAATAATTCTTGAATTCGAGCCATTTGAAAAGATGAATGTGACCTCCTTGTGCAGGTAGGTCTTGGTACAATACGTTGAGTTAAAAAAATGTGATTGACTGACAAAAAAGAAGGCTTCTTGCAAATCCATCCTTTGAAAATAAGAACTAACAATTTCAATTTAGACTAAAAAATATGAGGGTGTTGGGTTCAATTGAGTATGCACTCAATAGTTACAATGTAATTCAATTTTGATTTGTTTTGTCTCTTACAAAAACCATTGCAAGTACCAAATGTTGAGTATTGGAATTAATGCTAGTGCAAATTTGTTAAACATTGATGTGATCTACAACTTGATTTCTTGAATATGCTTTGCAACTACTTGATTTCATTTACTTGATTGAAATTAATTGTATGCACTTGAATTTCATCAACTTGCTTTGTAGTCCCTTTGTGTATGGTCATATGACAAATTACAAGTATGATTTCAATATGTCAAAACTAGACACAAAAACAGTCATCCAAAATACCATGTATGAAAAGACACGATCACACATGCACATGAGTGCATAGAACTCCTTTAACCCCCTTATTCAAATTTTAGGATGGGTCCAAGAAAAGTCCACCATGAAAAAAGAAGCAATCTTATTACTTTTGATACAATTAGCTCTTATCACTTGAAAGTGATCCCTTCAAATAATTCTCTTTTCTACAAGGCATTTCAACTATGATTATAACATTTTTATGGTGATACAATAAACTCCATGGCAAGTTAAATACTCTCTAAAGCCTTCAACGATACTTTTCTCCATTTTTTGACAAGACTTTTGAACAAAATATTAAACAATTGGATGGTATAACTATCATCCATATACTAAATTGAACTTATTGATTTACCAATTATGCCATCAACCACCCAAGTCTTCAATTTTGTTTAAAAACAAAGACTTTGTTTTTTCCTCCAAGTAATATACTTTGTGAAAAGAATACCTTTCACATTTGCTTACAAAAAACCGAGGAATGTGTTTCTTTATCCAATAGATATGTAAAGTAGTGGTTCTACTACACTGATAATACCCAATGATGTGGTGCTTGTATTGAGATAGGTGGAAATTGTTTCTTCCCCATTGATTTGGGGAGTTAGGCCTCTATTTCAAAAGATCGATTTTGTTAGTGTGCAACTAGAGATTTCCAACACTTGTTGACCTATCTTTTAAGCAATTATTTCTCCCCCAAAATGACAAAAATAGACTAGACCCTAAATCAAATGCGAGAATATCACAACCGAGAAGTGAGGTATAAATCTAAAGATGCAATTGCAGTGGTAGAGTAGGATAGTGATAAAGAATAAAAAAGAACAAAGAAGAAACCTAGGTTCTGCATAGACCGAATCACAAGCAGTCTCAACAAACCCTGATCCAAAAGCTAATTCAATGCTCTTTGATGTTTGATATTGTGATCAACTTTCCCAATCTTGGATTTCAACTTTGATTTGAGCCTTTTTCATAGTATTTATTCCTCACAGACGTATTTAATGTGCAAAATCTTCAAATGCACTATGGAAATTCAATTCAAACATGTGGACTGATCAATGTCTTTGATTTTTAGGGGAACAATTCAACTCAGATCCGATCACATAAATGATAAAAAAATGTAGAGGAAAATCACATAGCCATATTGCTCATGAAAGTGTACATCACTTGAATCAATAGATCATTTCTATCAATCTTGCAAAACAATCTGAAGCAACATCATCCTTTAAACCACTTAGTTCCCTAAAATTTTGATGAACAACAAAAAAATTGTAAGTAGTTCAACATATATAAGTAATTGGTGAGTTATCTTATGAGAATAACCAATAGATCCATTTACAATGAGTGAAGCTACAACTATCACTTTTGTTGCCTCAAACTAGAGATCTAAAAGAATAGACTTAAAAATATCAATGTCAATTTGAAGACCATAAGCCAATGATGACACCTTGCCTCAAATGATGTAGCTTGTATGATCGCTTCCTGTTTTACTACATGCTCATCTTCACACCTTAACATCAAGATATTACACCATTCATTTTTAATATTGAATCTCTCATTGACCACTACCATGGAGCTGGAGCTACTAGGCCCTTAAGACTAAAGGAGATCTGATACCATGTTAAGAAATGTAACACAAGAACTTGGTGGAAAAGGATTTAAGACATATTCTACTTTATAATATTCATTCCAATGATACAATTTTATAGTACATGAATGAAACCACCTCATAAACTATATTTTCTCTCACACCAACACCTCATCAAGATATAAAGCAAGGAGGCAAAATATGATCTAATACACACTTAGGATAAAAACTATCTCATAATGTGAAATACATAAAGGTGGTGTAGGATTTAATGATTGTATACAGATTCATTGGCTAACAAGATTAAGATGGATATAGATTCTACACTTTTTTTTCCTGGGAATACAACACGGGAAACCCCCGAGTACTTCCCCATATTTCGTGGATGGTAAACAGGGTAAACCATTCATCCTGATTACGAGTCTAACCCAGTGGGGACATCAAGTGAGTTCCTAAATAGGCTATTGGCCAGGGATTCGACCCTCGCACCTCATTCAAGAAAACAAAGGCACTCATCCACTTGAGCTAACCCATTAGGTTGGATCTAGATTCTACACATATATATGTATGAAATTGATTATGACTTCAAATGTTATATTATGATTAAAAACAAAAATATGTTAATAATATATCTTACTCATATATTCAAGGAACTCAACAGGTTTGTTGATGGTTTATCAAAAGATTTGTTGTATACTTGATGGAGCATAAATATGGAGAAAACCTTCCAATCGTTTCTAGGTCCATCTACCTTTGAGTTTTAGTAGGCCTAGGTTTTTATGTGTCATCTCACTTTTCGACATAGTTGTTAGTAATTTTGATAGATAATATTTTGTTATATTTTTCTATACTATTGGACCTGTTATCCCCGATATCTAGGGATAACTAGGATATCATGTCTCGAGGCCCACAGGTCCTAGACATGAAGTACCGAGAGCAGGATTGACCTGAGCATGGCCCTGGAGGGCCCATATTTCTTCTTCTTCGCCAGATTTGTCCTGTCAGYAGCAACAACATCCATCACCATCGGCTTGGACTTGCATYAGAGAAGATTCTTGCTCCATGAGGTTATTGGTCCAAGGTATCATGGTATGTGTCATGTTTTATCATTATAACMTTCTTATATATGCATTAGGTTCCTTTCATTTCTGATAACWGCTTGGATCTTACACTAATCCACTTGACCATTGTTGGGGTGATTGATGGGGTGAYTTWGCAATCTTGCRTTCATGGGTTYRGGTTAGCCACCAAAGAGGATTTGCAGAGCCATCGCCCGCTCCCACCATTCTATCATTTTACATCTTATCTCCCACTCGTCCATCCCATTCCCCTAGTCCGGCCATTAGGATGACCTTTTTAGGGTTACACTTTGTCTTGTGGGAAGAAGGGGCTAAAGGTCCAGGGGGTAAAAGCAGCTGGTAAAAGATAAAAACCATAAGAAATGAAACCTAGAGATGCATCGCCTAGGGATCCCCGAGAAGGCAATAAAAGGCCTCTCGATAAGAAACTAAAGGGACCCTAAGAAAAATGACAAAGCAATACCTAACCAAGAGGATGGGAGGTGTTGTTCCTAAGTCTGTACTAAGGCTTAAAATACAGTGTCAAGGCATCCGAAAGCATACTAAAGATTGATACAGGATTATACTAACCTTTGGTATGAGAAACTAGAGCAGATTTCTATGTTCTCGTCGTCTAGCTTCCAACTTCTCTTGAGCAGTTATGTCACGCTCAATGGCTGCCCATGATTGTTCCAATTCATCCCGGGTGTTCGCAGTTTTAAGGATATTAGGTTGAGTTGATGCGGGAACAGTCATTGAGTAACAGTTCCAGTATGGAAATGGTTTTTAAAGAGATCGTTTATTTGCTGTTTTAATTCGGACGAAAATAAAGAGAAACCCTTTACATGAAAAAACGAAATAAGAATGCAAATTGAAGGCCCTTTCTTGTAACTGTGTTGTTTCCGATAAAAATAACGTGAGATGGGAGAAAACATTAATCTGCAGATGACGCGAAGTTCCTGTCAGTGGAAAACTCACGTATACACAGAAGAAGCAATTGACATAAACATAATTGACCTAGTGTAAATAAACATAAAATTATGTAAGTGTAAATTGGTCATACACCCGCTAATAGCTGGTGCAGAGGAAAGACAAGAGACAATTACAGAAAAAGATGAAAACCTTTCACCATAGTAGTGGTCTTACTAAATTACAGTGATGCACGTCAATTATGTAGAGCAAAATGAAAAGAAGCAAAGAACATGACAAAACAAACTTGCAACACAGTCGTGACAGAATCGGGAATCTTCAAATTGCTTGTATTAACTCCTTGGATGCAAAAACTCTCTTACAGTTAGTCTCAAAAAAGTCCAGCCCCTCTGGTGAATCTTCAAATTGTGATCTATTTATACCAGATTGGCCTCTCGGTTCGGAAGAGCCAAATTACTCCATTTGTCCGAATCCATTTTCAAAAAGGTGCCAGGTGCTTGTTTTTGCTTAGATTTAATACACATGATACATTTGTCCCAAAAAATGAAATACAAGCTGTGAAGGATTTGCATTGACAGTTGGGGGGAACGAGATAACTCCATTTCATCGATTCTATCTTTTAAGAAGTGTTAGGTGCTTGTCCTCGCATGGATTCAGTGTACATTATACACTTGTCCACAACTGGGTGACAAGCAGTGAAGGCTCAGCCTGACAACGAGATTCGGCTAAATAGCACTCTCGTGCCAACTATGGAAGCCTATCATTTACTTGTATATTAACAAGTTCAAGGGCACCAAGTTGCGCACTGGGTTGAATCAAATGTTTGTCGATTTGAGCTGGGTCCACCCTACCCATCTTGGAGATTTCCGTTGAACTTCTCTCATTCTCCTCTTTTATGTTGAGAGAAATCCGATCTATATTTATCTGCCTCAGTTCCTCTGTATCGCCTCCAATCTCTATCCCTAACTGCTCACCATTTATGTTATTGACGGCCTCTTCCAACGAATTTGTCACTTTTTGAGCCTACTCCTTGCTCAAAGTAATATCCTATTCCCAATTCTTCAGCAAGATATTACCTCTGGTTTGTTTGGCAATGGTGAGCCCAGGAGGCCCTGAAAACCTGTTGTTGGCAACTATTACTACCTCCTGGAAAGCGACCCGAGCAGCTTCTATGCTCCTTTCTTTGTTAGTCGGATTCTCGGAGATTCGATGAATAAACAAGCAGTCTTCTCGAATCTCTCCAATTTTGTTTAGCACGATCTATTTAGCAGAGGAGATCCTGCTCTGAATATCGGTTGCTCGGGATTTAATGATCTCAATGTCAACCGCCTTGCTTTCTGCGTCCTCCAAATCAGCATGTAGCTGTGTAATCATATCCCTCTACTGGTCCGATTGTACTTGACCATTTCGGACCGTAGAATTTGCTTGTTCCAGTTTGATCTTGAGAACTTCAATTTCTTTCCTATCGGCTAATCGGGCTAACTCGATTTCTCCACTTTATTGACTCTTAGCGCTTTCTGCTGTCGAGGCCACCCTGGCTTCAAGAGTCTTGATTAGGCGATTTTTTGCTTTGAGCTGCTTTTTTAACATTTCGACCGAGAATTGATTTGCCGTTGCGTATGCTCCTAGCGTTCCTGCAATTTCCGTGGCAAATTCATCTCTCTTTTTATTTCTCCCATTGGTCATCACTTTGAATTTCTTAACGGTGGACTCTCCCTCTTGATAAAATTCTCGCTTCACCACAACTTTCCTCTTTTTATCAAAGAAGAATTTGTTAGGAGGGAGCTCCTCTGCCCTTATGGGTCTTATCTCTTCACCAAATATCCATCCCTCGCTAACACCCCCCTGTGCCGACTGCAAGGGTGTGACAGAGGTGATGGGTTGCCCGATCTGCTTTGCACCCTTCCCTGGTGTGCTGAGTGAATCTCGCCCTTTCGGGGATTCAGAAATATTTGTCTCTGCTTCCAGATTCTGAGTTTCTGGTGGGCCTGTGTATTTCATTTGCACCTCCGAACTATGCTCTTTGGGAGGGTCAGTATCCTCCTTTTCTGCTTCGGGACTCTCCTCCTGCTCAAGACTCTTCTCCTTGTCTGGATTTTTCTCCTGCTCGGGGCTTTTCTCCTTTTCAGAATTTTTCTCTGCCCCATGATTCTTCTCCTACTCTCCTTCCTGACGTTTTTCGGCGTTAGAGGTTTGTCCCTCAGAACTTTCGGCTTCCTTTTGTTTATCTTTTGGAAGTCCCAAACCTCCCAGCACAATGGGGAGGCACCTTTTCCAATGCTCCTAAAATTTTAAAACAGAAGCTCTGTTTGCGGGTGCCAGGGATCTGATTCGGAATTGCACCTCCAAATAGGACCTCGCTCCTCGGAAAACATCATCCGAGGGCGAAAATTCATGTTCAAACTTCTTTAATCCACAATTCCCCAAATGGGTGCTTACGATCCTCTGCGGATCATGCTTTTTGTACTCAATGTAGGATAGGCTCAAATCTTCTAAGGCTGCAGCCTCGGCCTTAGCGTGTCCGAAATCTAATAATGAATATGAATTTAGCCGAATAGGGAAAGATGGCCATACCTTCTTGGCTGATGCCTTGAGTTCTTTTCTCACTCCGCCGATTACTGTTTGCCGAGCAATTTCACGACAGGCTAGCTTGTCGGGAATGAACAGCGGTAGTGCCAAAGGAGGAACAGCAGCTTCGAACACTCTCAAATAAGAGAATTCTTCCTATACGTACCAGTCTGCAATATGGCTCAGATTCTCGGCAATGCTATCCGAGATACGGGGTGGCAAAAGACCAAAAATGGTGACGTGTAGGGGCACTACCACCCAGTTAAAAATCTCATAAATGAACTTGTTCGTGTTATTTTCCCACAGCTTATCATGGTACTCATGAACATTTTTCTCATGGGTTGGAGTCCAAGCCCAGTTCATTAAAGGGAAAGGCATCAGGGAGCATATTGCGTCCATGATATACGCAGACATGTAGAATCTGGATGGTTTCCCGGCTGCTTTTTTCTCCTGGTACTCTGTGATCCTGTTGAACAAACTATCAGAGAGAATTTTTTCCCAATTGAATGAGGAACCTTCTTCCACCCGAAATATGAGAGGTACCCACTGGATGTAAAAATGCACGGTATCCTCCCATCCGAAAATTCGATAGGTCATCATCGCCACATACATGAAATTTGGCTCCAAAGAAGAAATTGAATACACACCCTTGTCATTTACTCTGAATGTCGAGGAACGCGATACCCAATCTTTTATCAAGCCTGGCATGGTTTTGTCAAATTCTACGCATTCTTTCTTTTTGAATTATTCTAGGAATTCTTTTCCATATGTGTATTTAGGAGTTGCTGGGAGCTTATACATAGACTGGATATGCTCTGGCCTAAAATTCCCGATCAAGGTCTGTCGGTCATTTAAGATAGTCCTGGAAGATAGGTCGACGTGATCCAATGCCCATCGGATCATATCGTAGTATGGAAGCAACCGAGGTCTAGTTGCAACCAGGTGCATTCCCGACTGAACAATTGTCTTGTACTTAGTGTTCATGTCGTCCTTCACAATATCAAGGTTATCGTCATCAGAATCTGAACAGTTTACCAGCCCGGATTTCAGAATGTTTGAAATAGACGACCAGGTGGATATTGAGCCACTCATCCGAGGCGAAGTATCTGAGACATTATCCGGACCTTGTGCCGCAACCTCGACGTTTTCTTTCATTGCTCTCCTTGGTGCCATAGCTGAAGCTTGCTGTTTTTCTCTTCTGTAGTAAACCTGTGTATACATGCAGAAATGAGTATCTTCGGGGAAAGGCGAGCTCTATGCGTTAATAAGAAATGTTTAAAAAATAAAACGAAATCTCGTATATATTTGAAAATCATGTACCTTAGACGTAAGTCTGTCAAATCGCGAATAAAACCGAATTTATTGAAAAATCCGATCTTCTTTTCTTCGTGGATTTACCCTAATTTCTCATTAAATGTCATGAATATTGGGCGGCTTGACAGGTACTTGGGTAATGGAGAGTAAATAAATAAATATCTCGTGAGGTGTGCCAACCTTGAAGCGCGGGACGTATTTCGTTTAATTTTAAAGTATTACAATCCTTATCGACTTAAAAAACTTCCTCGCCTTTCATTGCATTGCGAACTTCGTTTTCGCATTTTGACCCTTTAACTCGCGATACCGCGAGGGCCAGTTTTAATGCAATCAATGGTAATCGTGATTGGCAGATCCTTAATGATATTATTAACTTAATCGCCATATCATGATTCGGGAATTGGAAGACAAACTTTCAGGAGGATGATATGCCGAGTCGCGATATCGCGATGCGGCGATAATTAAGGGTCGAATTAAGAGAAGGAAATCTTAGATTAGGTGATTAATTAATCTCGCTACGATTATGATGCAACTTCGTGAATCGGAGTTTTGGACACCTTAACTTTGTGAAATAAAGTGCCAAGCGGCGATGCGTCGAGAACCAAGTTTAACCATGGTTAGTTTTTTACTCTTGGTTCTTGACTAAGGTTATCAAGAGGTTATCGTGTTCTCGGCTCTCGGGGTTGTAAAAACAGAAATTTAGGGTCGACGAATGCCGAGGCGTGAAACCCCAACGATGTCTAAACAAAGGTTAAAGGTTTTATACTATTCTTGGCCTTGGGCGAAAATTAGAACCGAGTTCTCATTCTCGCGACTCGGGACTTGTGAATTAAAAAATCAAAATGTCCGACTTGCGATATCCGACTTGCGACATTCCAAAATAAAACAAAAAGGGCAAACATATTGGCGAAAAATGGATCTTTTCTTTCGAAAGTGAAAATGCCTTGTTATTCAGATGACGAGATTTAAGAGTCTTTTGATTTCGGAAGGAAAAGAAGAACAACTTTAAACGTCAAGTATCAAACATTTGAAAATTGTGTGAGGTGAAAAAACAAGGGCGGCTCCAACATAGGCTCCAACTAGGGATCTCGCTTCCCTGTGAGGCGGGAAGAACAGTAGACCAGGTGCCAAAATTGGGTAAATGGAGTCACAAGCTAAAATCAAGGAAAAAATCCAAGGAAAAAGAGAGAAAGGGGAAAAAAGCTTTCGCTTGGTAACCCAGAAACTTTTTCGAACTCAGATACTCTTTCCAAAAATAGTTGAAGTCACCTTCGCAACTTTCTCTTTCTCACTACTAAGTTTGGGGAACGCTTCCAGACAGTCGTAACTACCCTAGGATATTCAACAGGTCTTGTGATTCTCAGCTTGCATCAAAGAATGATATTATATAATCTAAAAAAGGGAAGTCCCGTCGGAATTTGGGGAAATGATCCGGTTTTCAGTAAGCATTGATTACCAGAGTTAATTTATGTTTATGTATAACAGCCTTACATATCTCTCAGACATTGATTCACTTCCAGCGAGCCTGTTCAGTACCCCAGTGAAGTTGTCTAACCCTTTTTTACTGAATTTCTTTTCACCACTTCGGAAAATATTTATGCGTTTAAACGCTAAGATGAGGGCAATCATTTCTGAATTTCCTTTCATCGTCTTAATGGACTAGGTGGGGGAAATCATTTCTGAATTTCCTTTCACCACCTGTCTCAGTATTTTACTTTTAAAACACGAAGATGGGAGTAATCAGTTTATATCAGGGTTGAGATCTGTGTAATATTTTTTATCAGAGGTCTATCAACTTATTTTGATTACTCGGTATCAACCTTCCTTTGACCCTCACAAGACCTTTAGTTCTGAGGGAGACAGGGGAGAATACTAAAATTTTAAAGGAATATCCTGTTTA
>ML805356.1:70488-105704 GCA_009831015.1 Picea engelmannii | reverse complement strand
TTTTAATATATATATATATATATATATATATATATATATATATATATATATATATATATATATGGACTAACAATATGTTAATGTAATTATTTGTATTTGTAAAATGCAATTATTTGAAGAAATGATTATTTTTATTTATTTATTTTGAAAATAACCAGAAATAAAAAAAAAATTGTAATAACATATGCTATTTCACTTTTATTTGATAATGATTTAAGTTATTGACTTAGTAATTATTCTTTGTATTTTTTTATGTAATATATATATATATATATATATATATAATTTGTTGGTGTAAGCTTAATTTGGAAGGATTTGTGTTCTAATTATATTATGACTTGCAATGTAAATTGACATAATTTAATTGTTATCAAAACATTTAACATCATATTATGTAATTGTAAATAAATAAAATTATTGAACCTCTTGGTGGAATCATAATTTTGATATGATAAATTGATGAGAAATGGTGAGTCTTTAAGACAAGTTGTCAATGGCTAAATCTAAATTCAATTAATGTCATTTGAGAATTAAAATTACAGAAAATATTTATGTGTGTAACCTTAAGCAAAGTGGGAAAAGATAATTGCACAACCTTGTGCAACTGACAAACCTCCTTAACAGAGATTAAAAATTTACTAAGCTTTACTTCACATTGAACAATTTACCTTCTTGCATATTTTTACAAAGCTTTATCCTAAATGTTTTTAGTCTAAACACTTTATATTGCTTCCCACATATGCTAACCTTCTCATTGAACATTTCACTTGTTTGCTTCTAGCATATGCTAACCTCCCCATTAAACATTTCACTTACTTAGTAAGCTTTACTTTACATTGAATACTTTGCATTTTTGCTTGTTTTTAACAAAGTCTTATGCTAAATGTTTTTGAGTGAACAATACTAAATGTTTTTACTTGTTTTTTCTTTGTTCTTGTCATTGTCCTATTGCATAAACATTAATGTTTTTCTTCATTATTATATGTATTATTTAATTATTATCTTTTGACAAAAACTATTCATTACTTGTACATTTAGTTATATTAAGTTTCATTGTTCAATATATATTTCCCAACTAATTCGGCAGGGACTGCGTTGCCATGCAACCCTTGTTTATAAGTGCTACAAGTATATATATCCTTATTATATTGTATATAAAAAATAATGCATAGTAAAGGTTGCATTCAATATAATTTAAATGTGTGTCTACTATTATTTTATAGGTTGCATCATGAAAGGTTCCCACATGTTTAAATTAAATAAAGGGAAGGAAGCTTTAAGTTAACAATTGAAAAATCGTGATATTTTTTAATGTTTTTCAAATGGAGTAGCACACTATGTGTGTTTGATAATCAGGAAAAGTCGATGCTTAATTATGCTTGAGGTAGAGGAACCTTAGTATGAACATCTTTCTTGGGAAGTCTTAGTTATTGAGTGAAAATCTTGGAAGTCACAATGGATGTTGTGTGATTTATTTCACTAATTTTACCACTTGTCGTGGGAGACAAGTTATGTTGAATAACATAATACTCTATGTAGTTAAATATTGAAAAACGATATTTCATATGTTGGACTATAAAATCCCCTGACATGTTTTTCTCTTAAATAAAAATAACATATCTCTAAATAAATTGAACCAATAATGTGTGTAATTAACCTTGAAAAATGATATTTCATATCTGAGACCGATGAAAACTCAACTAAACTATGATTAATTGCATTTGAGTCAAGTCCTTTGAAATGATAATTAATATTATGCTATTTATTTTATTTTATTGTTCAATCTCACTTTTTCACCTTTATGAATATCAACTTGTAATGAATTTTAAGTAAACGATCCAAACTAATATAAAATTATTCATTATCACTGATACTCATAAAAAAAATGAGTAAAATTACGTCCGTAAATATTTTGTAAAATTTCTCTCAACAAAATAATTATTCACATGTTAAATATATTACTTAAATCTAACATATTTAATCTGTAGAAAAAACAAACAAATTTAATCTAGAAAATCGTGATAGTCCCAAATAAAACATGTTATCCTAAAGAGAACATCCCACATCCAATGATAATTATCCCAATAGGACCTCATGACGTCCTCTCCAAACCTGGCTTGTAGAATAGCATAGTGTCTTTGAGCCCTTGCCTGGGAAAAGGGGGTTTTATGCACATGTTTAAATAAATTGATTATTATATGTGATTGGCATTGATATGATCCCTGTGACTTATGAGACCATGGAGGGCATACTTGTTTTTGTTTCATAACCTCACCCGATGGACAGGTACACATGGGGAGATGATTAGTTCAGACCTCCATAGGGATAACAACCCACTAGATGGATGTTGAGACCCCAACCAGGGGCAGAGACAGATCAAAGGTTTGCACCAGAGAGAGAGGAGGACGTTCCACCAGAGACAGCCTAGCAGGCCTAGACTCAGGGAGGTATTTCCCTCCCACTATGATGTAGGCCTTGGAAGGCCCATGACATCACCTCTATCACCCTTGATGTCACCTAGCGTTCGATGGACACTTTGGAGGCAGTTTTGTGCCAACTGGCTTGATCCAAAGGCCTTGGGAGGCTTAACGTTTTTCTCCTGGAGGCCAACATTGCACTAGAAATACCTAACATCACCCTAAAAGGGAATGATGTCACATTTTCTGCTTGATTTAGGGTTTTAATTTGTCATTTAATGTAAAAATTGGATATTACATGTAAACTAGCCATGTCGGTCTTTTTGACCTAACTATGGTCATTGCAACTGTATAAATAAGGGATTTTCCCTTGAATTATTTCATGATCCTTCACTCACACATGTTTGAGGTCTAGAATTTTCACCCTAATTAGGGTTACTTGGCTGAAATTTGGTGTGCACTTCTTGAAGGAGGCTTATTTTGGAGTATTTTGGCATTTTTCTTGGTCGAAGTGTTCAACTAGGTTATTTGCTAGATGATTCTTGGTGAATATAAGTAAAAGTCTTTCAATTATTCTTCATTGAATGGTTATATTTATGTTTATATTGCATTTATACTAAGATTATGAAATTTCTAGCTTAAAACCCTAGGACGTTAAAACACATGTTATTGTCCTTGCCTTAATAACTTTCACCTACTAGATTATGCTAGAAAACCGATTTTCTTGAAGATTTTTCTAAGGTCCTTGCCATTGCAACAACCTAACACATTTGGCTTCATCTAAGACATCATCTACTTGATATTTGAGCTAAATAAGGAGGAAAACTACTAGGGCTTAGGGTTACCTACTTCTTAGTATCCATTTTCCCCCTAGGGTTTGGTAATTGAAGCCTTGGGCTACCAACACTTTAATTATTAACCCTCTTGTCTCTATTTCTCTCATTATCATTTGTTCCTTCAAGATTTTCTGCTGCCTAAAAGGACTCCATTTACCCTAAAAAGCACTGATCTAAGCCTTGCTATTGAGTTATTGACAAAAACCACTATCAAAACCTTTACCTTGAGCTATCTACTAACTACTCCTAACCTTAGAATAGTCTAATCTACTAACATATTTGTTGTTGTTAAAATAGTAAGCTACAACCATCTATTGCAGCACTAAAAGCACCTAAAAACAATTGAGAAAGTTGATTAATACACTACATAATGAGCTTATGACAAATGCTAGTACTTTGTTGTTGTTGAGTAATTATTCTTGGTCATTTTGAAGCCAATTTGAGGCATTTATTGTGAAGCTATTGTCTTGTAAACATTACTACTATAAATTTATGTTTGCTTCACCATATATCAACCATTTCTTTTATTGATAAATTCCATGGTTTTATGAAGTACTAACAACAAGTTGTACTTGCAAAAGATAAATTTCTTGTTGATTTGTTCTGGGCAGGTACATCTTAATTCTTTATTACTTCATTGGTTAAAACCCTGGGACTTTCTGATCAGTGTGACTTGTGAGAGGGGACATTTTCATAGACATTTTCACCTTTGCCTTCTCAAACCCCAGGTCATCGGGGATGTCTCCCCTGGGCCATCAACCCTAAATAGAAAAAGACATCCTATTGAGGTGATAGTGATAGGATAACCTCCCATTACACCAATTTGCCTTCCATTAACCTTTCCTTTGGATTAAAATACAAATTGTGCGATAACAGGGACCACCACATTTCTTTATGGCATTCCATCCTAAGTTGTGATGGAGTTATTCATGAGTACTTCAGAGATCACTCAGGCATCGAGTCCTCTCATTGATTCGTAAACTGTGACATAGATCCACATTTGTACTTGGTTGTGGCTATGTTTTCACTTGTGACATGGATCCATAGTGTATTTTTGTTGTGGCCATGATCTAATTGTCTGTGTCATGAATGGATGTGCAATGTACTATTTTTGGTGGCTATGCTTAGTTTTCATTACTGAGCATAGGTATTCTCGCCTTAGGGATGGTATTATTATGCAGGACTGATGATGGTTTCTTTCCAGGTTCCTTCGCCCAAAGCTCTGTGATTTTGTTTGTAAAGTCTTTCGGTCATCATACATCTCTTTTTCCCTCACACTTTAGGGGGCATCTAATATACAGTTATTTTCCACCTGATTACTTGATGGGCATCATCTAGAGGTTGCAAGTCTGAAACACTAAATTATACCACTTTTCCCTTGAGTTTGCAGTACCTTTTTTCATGGTCGTTGATTGTCCCTTTATAGCCTGTGACCAAAATTGATGGTCACTCCCTGTCCTTTTATAAGGTGTGACCGATCGCTCCTTGCAAGAAGGTAAGACACAACCAGGTATTTACTCCCTATTTAGGATTACTTTCTAAGAGATGAGATTAAACCTCGGATTTTTCGTAGTTCGAACTCAAGAAGCTTGTTATCTTGGGCATCTTACTCCTATCTAGATTAACCTTTGATCTTATCTCTATTTTCCTATATATTGAGCGTCTCTCATATGAAAAGTGTGAGAGAAAGGAGAAAGAAAACTTGTTCTGGCAGTTTGATTACAGAGCTTGGGAAAGGAACTTGGGAAAGGACTGCATCAACTTCCTTGATTGTAATTTGTAAACCATTTGTCCATTAATAGAAGATGCACATGATTTTCTTCCTTACTTGATTGTACGTGACTATTATAATCTTTGTATGGAATTGATATTCTTATGCTGTCACTAGATCTATTAATTCATTTGTACATGATTCGTTTGATCTTGTGAAAGGTTTTTTTGTGTCTCTATGTGTGCAAATCCATGTTGGTAAGAGCGAAAGGTATCTTTAAGAAAGCTAACAACTAAGGAGCGTGCATTGATAGTCGTTAGATCATTGGGTAAGCCTTTCATTCCATCAACTTGTAGATCTTTTCATGTATGATTTAGATCTAGAAAAATCTATAACTTGCATTTCTATTTTGTCTTAGGTGTAGGAAGACCCTAAGGAAGGTAACTCCTGCAGGGTTCATTTACATACAACATTCCTTAAATACAAAAACATTCTAATAAAAAGAAAAAGATTGACATTATAATTTGTTTGTTTACATTCATGGATTTTTTTTTGGGTTAATAAGAGTATTATTTTATCGAAGTCACCTAAAACTTTCATTTGACCCAACCACTTATTTGTATTTCGACAATAATTAAACTACGAAACTCATTACCATTTTCAAAATTTTAAAATTAATTAATATAATATAAAAGATGTTGATTTACTTATAAAGCAACTCTAAAAATATGCAAAGTCAAGATGTATCTATGGGTAGATTTCATTTTTAATAACATCATATCTAATGAATAGTATCCCACAACTCAAGGGGATGGGACTAGTCTTAGCAACATACTTCAAAATATTAAAGCGGCATTCTCACTATTGGTTATCGAGGGAGTCAAACTATGAACCAAGATATGTTTAGCCTTGGAACCACTTGTTCCATCAAACAATAGCTATAATATTTGTTATTTTGTGTTTACTAATGTTATTTATAAGTACTACAAGTACATATATCCTTATTATATTGTATATAAAAAATAATGCATAGTAAAGGTTGCATTTAATATAATTGAAATGGGTGTTTGTTGTTATTTTATAGGTTGTATCATGAAAGGTTATCACATGTTTAAACAAGGCTACTATGTAGCATATACCTGCCGAATATAATAATGAAAGTATTGTTTAAGGAGATAAGGAGAGGAGTAGGCATGAAATGACTAGATGACAAAATATTTATTAAATTTACATTGGGGGAAGTGAAGGTAGCAATAAGACTTCGAAGTTTTTGGCCAATAAGATTTCAGATAAATGAGATTTAAGATTTAAAATTAATCATTATTTTTTAAAACTTTAGATAAAGGGGTGTATATTTTATGGTCAACCATGAACTAATAGAAAATCAAACCTAACTCAACACTATATACCATGCCTATCGGGAGGTATAATAAAGGATAAGAAACTTTAAATTAACAATTGACAAATCATGATATTTGTTAATGTTTTTCAAATGAAGTAACACATTAAGTGTGTTTGATTATCAGAAAAAGTCTATGGTTAATCATGTTTAAGGTAGAGGAACCTTGGTATGAATATCTTTTTGGGGAAGTCCTAGTTATTGAGTGGAAGTTTTGAAGGTCACAATGGATGATGTGTGATTTATTTTATTAGTTTCACCACCTATTGTGGGAGATAAGTTATGTTGAATGACAAAATACTCTATGTAGTTAAATATCAAAAAACGATATTTCATATGCTTGATTACGAAATCTCCTGACATGTTTTTTTCTTAAATAAATATAACATATTTCTAAATAAATTGAACCAATAATATGTAGTTAAATATCGAAAAACGATATTTCATATGTTTGACTACGAAATCTCCTAACATGTTTTTCTCTTAAATAAATATAACATATCTCTAAATAAATTGAACCAATAATATGTGTAATTAACTTTGAAAAATGACATTTCATATGTGAGACCAATGAAAACTCAAGTAAACTATGATTAAGTACATTTGAGTCAAGTCCCAATGAAAACTCAAGTAAACTATGATTAAGTACATTTGAGTCAAGTCCCAATGAAAACTCAAGTAAACTATGATTAAGTACATTTGAGTCAAGTCTTTTTTGGTGATTAAATTACATCCGTAAATATTTTGTATAATTTCTCTCAACAAAATAATTAGTCACATGTTAAATATATTACTTAAATCTAACATATTTAATTGTAGAAAAAACAAACAAATTTATCTAAAAAAAAATCGTGATAATCCCAAATAAAATATGTTATCCTAAAGAACAAATTTAATCTAGAAGGTCATGGTAGTCCCAAATAAAACATGTTATCATAAAGTTGTGCCTTTGATTTAAGCCTAACCTTTTAACTCACTTTACTTTATTTTTTAAATCGTGATAGTCCCAAATAAAACATGTTATCCTAAAGAACAAATTTAATCTAGAAGGAGGTCACGGTAGTCCCAAATAAAACATGTTATCATAAAGTTGTGCCTTTGATTTAGGCCTAACCTTTTAACTCACCTTACTTTATTTTTTAAAACGTGTTTAACTTTATTTTAAGTTGAACGCCTCATTATTTCAAATATGTTGACTTATCTGTATATCAAAGTGTATAATAAAGCTTTTGAAAAACATATGGGTGAAATTGCAGGTTTATTTATCTTTATTTATATGTTGTATTTATGCACAATACATAATTTTAAACACATTACTTTTTGGGGAGATACAATGTTTTTATTATAAAATTACAATAACTTTACAATTTATACTATTCCAAGCAATATAGAAGATATATTATGTAAGAAAAAGATGTTAAAGTTATATTCAATTGATTTTAGAAGTTTTTTTTTCAATAATTTGGTTTACTTTTCAAGATGACAAAATATAAATGGTCAATGCATAATTTTTTTCAAACATTACAGTAAGAGTTAGTCAACCAATCAATCACATTATTCCACATGACCAAGAGCACATTGTCATTTAACATGGAAGTTCATGGTCCAAGACCATACTATTAACACCAAGAACAAATGTAACATGGCGCAAAGAACAAATATAATATTGAAGGTCATGGTTGTCATTACACTACTTATATAAACGTGTATATATTAATATAAGGGTCAATACTTTTTCTATTCAACCTAACTACTTATATAAACGTGTATATAATATAAGGGTCCATACTTGTTCTACCCCACAAAGGTCTTGACTATACTAATATCAATGATTTTACATACCTAACATCAAGGTCTATGTCCTATGAATGATTCAACATACCTACTTATATAAACGTGTATATAATATAAGGGTCAACAATTTTTCTAGCGAAGAAAGGTCCGAGAGGAGACTAATCTCAATGATTTTGTCTTTGTGATGTAAGGTTGTTTCACCTTTATATGTAAGGTTGTTTTAACTGGATAGTAAGTGTGATGTGCCAATATTATTTGGTCATAGGCGAGAGACATCAGTGGTGGGCTACCCAAGTTTGTATATTTGAATTTTTTTTATGTAGATGATGAATTGGCACGGTGAATGATAACATCCACGTCGAATGAAGCCTATGTGGAGGTTAGTGCAATATTGAATATGCATTGAATAGAGGGTGCCCCATAAGTGTTTTTTCTAAGGTATCTCCTTGTTCTAACCATTTGTGATTATCTCCACCTTGAAGTGGGTTGATCTTGGGTTGATCTTGTCCTTATAATTGTTCATGTGTTCTTATATTGCCATTATATCTGGTGTGTTTTCTTGTTTGGTCATTTTCCATAAGGTGCAATTTGTTTGTGCTTCTCATAGTGCTATGTCTAGTGAAAACCCACTCCCTACACAGTCCCATGTTTTTTTTCTAGGAACTTGGTTTTGGTCTTTTATTTGACATGTTGAGTTGTAGATGGAGAGAGGAATAGTTACATTTTATGGTTTATGTTTTGGAACCATTTGCTACAACAACTAGTCAAGTTTTTAGATGGGTTTTGATATTCTCTACCCTTGCAAATAAACCAAAGGTGGGATAATGTCACCATATCTTAGTGACTCTATTTCGACCAACTTAATGATAATTTCTAACACCATTTTTCTTATGTGGTTGTTGTGGTAGGGAAACAATGGAGGATGCGGTCATGGAGCTACCAAGTGAATGTGTATCGAGGTGAAGGAAGCATATTTTGTGATATGATTTCATTCCTACCATCCTATGAGCCTCTAAATTTTTCAACATGTTAAAATTTTCATGGAAATTTCTTTGGCACTTTTTTTAATGTGGGTTTGTTTGCATTTGGGTTTTGGGTTTGTTTTCATGTGGGTTAGAACAAGATAGAGGAAAAATAAATTCCTAGTAATTGTTATTTGTATTGTAGATTACAGGGTTTGGCTATGGTGATGTGTTGTAATCTAGGGAAAAGTACAAGAGTGTTACCAATAGTTCTTTACAAAGAGAAACATATATGATACAATGTTATACAAACACACACACATAGACATACATGGAAGCATACATAAAGTAGTGGGAGAACCAACAATATGCACTTTATTATGTACAAGAACAACCAACATTTCCTCTATTGCATGGTCACATATATATACTTGTGTTTGTAGTTACCTATCAATTACAACTTCTTAACGGCTTTGGTCAATCGAATTTACTGTTTATTCAACCAAATTCTATACTCGACTTATGCAGTCGACTTATCTGGTCGACTCATAGGTCTAGTCGATAGAGCTGACTAGTACCTACAACATTGATCTAAAAATGAAGAAGACTTGGAATACTTGAAATTATTGCAATGTAAATGTTATGTGTCTAAAGCAAATGGATCAGTTTGCAACACATAGAATAAGGGATTATTCATGCAAATTACACATAGACAGCAGCATAATCAATGAACATAAGCATATAAACACAACAATTGATAAAGGAGTTCACCCCTCTCTTGGGCTACATCTCCTGGTCCAGCTTCCAATGGATCATTATTATTAATTGCTCAAAAGTGATCAAAAACATGTCTTACAATGCTCAAACTGACAAACCGACCGCTCCAATGGCTTCAGAGCGTCCAAAAACCCCTTTCTGGGCTCTTTCGGCACCTCAATCGGTCGAAAAACGAAGAAGTTAGGCCTCCTGGAAGTCTCCCCCTTCAAGCTTGTTGTCTCTGCATCTACAAATTGCACCCCTCTTGTGTGAACCTGGCACACACGCAATATAAAGCGTGAAAACCCAGCACCGGGTGCAACTGCGCCAACGGTGCAAACCATAGGACGATTAAGGGCACGCCAGCCCCTAACCGCCTAGCACCTGGGCGTATGAGGGTCATGTGACCATGCGCGTTGGAAAAAAGGTTAAATGGTTACAACTGTTTTGAAACTACCCGCACTCCTTTCCGTATAGCCAAGGGTCATGTGACACATGCAATAGAACCAGGGCTATGTGTTAAACCCCGCGCGCCAACGGTTGGATATACGATATGTGTTATGGTCATATGTGCAATCAAACGACCACGGGCCAGGGCTAAGCCCCGACCCGACCCCCCGCTAACGGTTACAAACATTAAACTTAAATATATATGAGTTGGTATATATAACAAGGCACAATTGATAGTCCATTGGTCGGACGGTCTTTGCGAAGGCGCTCAACCGATGGGGAGGTCCGGGGGTCGAACCCCATGGACTCCAATAGTTTTACATAACAACCATAAACCAATATAAAGGTGCCACGTGGCAGCCCTTGATTGGGCCACGTGGCATCAAACCACCAACCATATGTTGACACGTGTCGAAACATCATTCGACCTCAACTACCAACCAAAATTTTCCACATCATCGTACGGTCTGTACGACCCTGCCACGTCAGCCTGTACGGACTGTATGGACTGTACAGTTAGCATCATGTTTTTTGCCTATTTGACTTGACGAACATATTGTAATATCTCTCGCTCCCGACGTCCGTTTGAGACGAAATGAGTTGCGTTGGGTTCGCAACGACGAGGCCTACATTCTCGTCCGGTTTGAAGCGATTCCAATCACTTTGAATTTTTGAGCAAAATTTGATCCCCTGATCAAACATTTCCCCCCTCCCCAATTCCTTGCTCGTCTTGAGAAAGGGGAGGTGTTTGACTATTACATTAATAAGATGTTTTAGAGAGAAAGGTTACAATTTTTAAAATGAGAGAGAGAATATTTATAATGATTGGCTTTGTTGGATCTTTCAATGTTCCCTTTTGATGATGTGTTGGATTTCTTCAGGACATTGTTGAAGTGATTTTAGAAGAGTAGGAAATATTTTTGGATGATGAAGAAGAAGTACACTTTTATCGGTCTGTGCTGATTCAGTCTAGATCCTTCAAATTGGTGCAATTGGTGTGAACTGTGAATTCTTGGACTAAGGCCTTTTCTTTCAAAAAATTGTTCTATCACCACTTTTGCTAGATGAATTTGGTTGTTGCAGTGATCTGTCGACTGGAAGAATGACCTTGTTATTCCTATAGACCCCATTCCCTTGTTGATGTAGAGTATTGAGAGCTATGATTCCCTTTTCTTTGAATTGTGTAGGAATTGGTCGACGACTAGATGTTGCCAAAGTGCCTTTGGACGAATTGTGTAGTGTCCCATTGGTGTTGCAAATTTCCACTACTGATGGAGAGGTGATGATCCATATTTATGAGGGAATGAAATGAAACATATAAATAAGATAGAACACAAAGATACAACAATACTCAATTTCTATTGAATATTGAAACATGCCAAGACTACAAAACAAAATACATAGTGAAATGAACTTGCTATAATGGTGGTAGATTATCTCTGAGAAGAGATGTGATGGCTATGTGCATTCGCAAGAAGATGAATACAATGAGGATCCCAAGGCCTTTTTAACATAAATAATAAATGATAAAACCCTAAACATCCAAAATCCTAACCTCAGAAGATGAAACGCCAAAAGGTTTGTGGGTCCTATTATCACACAATCTATACATGCCCAAAGTCTAGAGGCAAGTAGGCCTAGATTGATGTAACATGAAGGTAGTCCTATCACTGTCACCCAAATAGGATACCTCTTTCTATTTAGGAGGAGAGGAAATTGGCTCCAAGGGAGACATCCCAAGACCTAGTTGGTTGATGAAGGGAGATAAGAAAACAATAAAACCCACCCCTCTCTCTAGGTCACTCAAAAGAAAGAAGTCACTTAGTATGGTTTAGAGAGTCAAGGAGAAATTCAAGGTTAATGGTGCCTTCCCTTTACCAATGAAAAAACAAATGTTAGCAATAACCAATGATATCAATGTTTCAAATTAATGACTTTGAAATAGAAATATGCTACTAAAACACTCTTATGTATGAACAAAAGAAAAAATGTATAGAAACAACAATATGTCCATAAATTGCAAGTTATAATGACAAGAATGATACAAATACTTTAGCAATTTGATATCACTTTGTCACTTATAATTTCAATATTTAAAACAAGTCAATAATTGACTTCAATGGCCTATCAAAACAATTGTAACAAAAGTAAACTAAGTAATGATGAAAACAACAAAACCACTTCAAAAAAGTACTTAAATTAGACAATTAAACTAACACTTTAGCATATATTGATAGTAGCTTTCCTAGTACAAGTGTTGAGTGGTTTTATGGATAGTTTAAGGGTTGTTAAGGGGTTGCAATGATGTTTGTAATAGCAACAACAACAACAACAACAACAACCTTCAACAACTTTCATAATTTTGCACTTAGAATGGTAGCAAAGGGGAGACTAGAGCCTTGGGTGATAACACCTAGGCTAGTGCAAATTTCTCGGTAAGTTTTTAAGTTAGTATGTTTGTTAGGGATATAAAACAAAGGTTGTACAAACGATTATGGAAACAACAGTGTGATTGTTAATGTTAGTGAAAGCTTCAAGAAACATAGTTTGAAGGTTTGTTTTGATCTCATTCATCCACAAGAGTATAGAAATTAGTGCCTTTAGGGACTTATGGAATCAAATAACAACAAGAATATCACTTGGGAAATAAAGAAATGATAATACTTGTCTAAGGAAAGAGGTAGATGCAAGAGGTGTTGGAACGTTAAGGCCTCAAGCATATAAATCTTGAAGATATGTCTTGCTAGAAAGTAGGCACTTCAAGCATACCTTGCTTTCTTAGAATTCTTTTAAAAACTATAATTGGTAATTAGAGTGAAGTTACTAGAGAGATATAACTTTAGGGCTCTAGTAATCACTTCCAAAACAATGTATAGTTGGAAAATTCAAGCTAGTAGAAGAGTTATAAGGGAACATAAGCATTTGTTGTTTCTCCCCTAGGGTTTAAACAAGCAATTTCATAATCTTAGACATGAAACAAGTAAATTTTACCACAAACATTCATTACATGAATAAAAATGCATAATTTCTACTTACTTCACCAAGAATAATCAAGTCAAACCCTAGTTGAAGACCATTACACCATGAAAAATGCCAAGATACACCACCATAAAGCTTTCCCAAGACATGTGCACTAGTTATTTCAGCCAATAACCCTTAAAGAGGGAGAAAATTCCATTCCACCACTTATGCGTGATGAGTTATGATGAAAAAATGAACTTATCCATCCATATTTATATGGGAAATCCTGGCTAATTAATCCAACAGTTGTGTCTTTTCATAAAACATATCCTACATGTCAATTTTCTCTTTAATTTCAAAATTAAGTCAATTTTAAAAATTAAAACCCTAAAAAGGGTGATGCAATCCTTCCTAGGGTGATGTTAAGCCTCCTCCATGAGACCTTGAGGTCATTTAGAAAAACGTTGGGCCTCCAAAAGGCACTCCTCTATGCCACACGTGCCAAAACTACAACTCTACATTTATCCATGTCAAACCCTAGCCCTAGGTGACGTCACGAGGCTACTACGGTGTTGTCCAAGGCCTCCCAAGGCCAATGTTAAAGTAGGAGGAGAATGAAACCCTAGGTATGGGTCTTCCACAATGCCTCCAAAGGAAACGTCCCTCCTTCTTCTAGTGCAGTCATTCAGTCTCTTTGTACCCCTTGGTTGGGGTTTCAACATCCATCTATGGGCTTTGAGCCCCCATGAAGTTCTGATCTAATCATTCCCTCATGTATACCTATCCACCGGGCAAGGTCCTGCAGAAACAACAAGTGTGCCCTCTAGGGTTTCATACGTCACAAGGATCATAACATGTAAATCACATCCAATAATTAGATTACCCAAACATGTGCATCCCCCATTTAACCCAAAAAACATGCTCAAAGATGTTATGCAATTTGACAAGTTAGGTTTGGAGAGCGTCTTAGGGTGTTCTATTGGGGCAATCCCCCTTAAGTTTGGGGTGTTTCCTAGGTGGAATCTAGTCCAAGTCATGTAAGTGTATGAGGTGGCATGGGGTAAATGTTTGGGCATGGGGTGCATGTGATAACAAGGAAATGTACAGTCTTACCTGTGGGTGCCTTTAGGGAGGGTGATTTTCACCTTGTCATGGATGCAATTTTTTCCTATCCCATTCATTTCCATTTATTATTTTATTTCTTTTGATATTTTTCTCTTGTGATACAAGGGAATAGTTGAGGGCCACTTTCCTGGCTTGATGAACAGAGGTGAAAACATTATCCACAAACATTTCATGGAAATGAGAATGATGGCTCATAATGAGACCCCCTTTCTCTTGGCTATGCCACCAAGATCCACTACCCTAGTTTGGTGACCAGATAAGTGGTAATGTCATACCACTACATGCCCATGGTCATAATAGGTCGGCTCGTGATGAGATATCCTATCCATCAACTATTACCTTGAGTGTTTATGTTATCTCGTGGGTCCCCTTTTCTTACTAAGAATCCTTTCACTACTTTCTCAAGGTTCCCTAGGCGAAGCATATCGAAGGTTTTAGATTTGTCTTTTAACTCTTTCCAGCTACTTTTACCCTCTAGGCCTTTAACCCCTTCTTCCCATGAGGTAATGTATAACCCTTCCTAGTGTGGCCAATACCAATGCCCAAAAAGGAAAAGGGAGATGTAAGGAATAAAGATAGAAAGTGGTAAGTATGGAGGGAACGAATGATGATTCTTCAAAGATCCACCCAATAGAAACCCATCCTAAAGGGAAATCAACTTACTAGGGCACTATGTCACCCTTCCAGGTTTGAACAAGGCAAAGAGAATAATTTCCAAGAAAACATCATGAAATGAAGAAGGATTCAACACAACATGTTCAAGTACTTCAAAAATCAAAGTGATACATACCATGATACCCAAACTCATTACCTCATGGAGCAAGAATCACTGCTACTTTAGGTCCAGATTAGTGTGATGGATATTGTTTCTTGTGATATGTGGACTACAGTAGAGAAAAGAGGGTCCCTTTGGGGCCATGATTAAGTCATATGGATCTTGACACTCCATGTCTAGGACTTGTGGGCCTCGAAATGTGATCTCCTTAGTTATCCCTAGGCTAGGGGATAACATTTGGCTCCAACTCGGGGACATGTGCTCACCATAGAGCGCATGAGAACCTCAACATTTCTGGTATGACATGTGCCTGCTAAATATCAACAAAATGAATTAGTAATCCCTAGGGTGGTGATATCACCCCTTGTCCATATCTAGTAAAATAAACAAATAAAATCATCTCTAGTCTAACATATGATTATGAGAATACATATATAATAATAATCTATTTTTAAGGTCACGACCAAGCTAGACACCAAATTGGTGTATGAGACCCCCTTGTTCGTGGGACAAGGGACCCCCTCCGCCCAACGATTTGACTGGTAAAGTCTACGGAGGTATACATACCCTACCCCCCAGTGAAACAAGACAATAAGAAACATGCAACTACAAATACACTAACATGATATGAAATGGTATGTACAATGGATGCAAATGCCTACTTATTCTAACTTACCTGCACTTATTGTCAAGTCAAGTCTCTACCCCATGATGGGTTTTGAGGAGGCATCCACTAACCGGTAATGGAATTTTCCTCCCTTCAAGTGTAGATAAATACTATGCATCATTGACTGCCTTCATTCTAATTCTGAAGGGTTCAAGCCAAAATTTTGCACCCTCTTTAACATTGTTAGGCTCACCCTTCTTAGTGTCCCACATCCATACTGTGTCTCCCTTTTGGTAATCTTTTAATTCAATCTTCATTGGTTCCTGGATCACTCTGGTGTATTTTCTTGAGGGAGGGGGGTGGGATTTGGCTGTAAGGACTTCGTGTTGGCTTGGTTTAATCAATATATCATTATCTCCCTTTTTTAGTAGTTTGATAGAGCCAACTTATTTATCCTTATATTTATCTAGGAGTTGTTGATACTCTTGTTTCTTTGGCCATTATATSTCATCAAAATCCTCCTTTGTGGTGAAAGGAAAATTATCTGGAGAAAACGTAGGAAGATTTTCTTTAGTTGGTTCATGTGTTTCACTAATCTTAGTCTCATTATCAATTTMTTTTACATGATCCTTGGGMATTGGCATGTTTGGAAGGTGTGCAATCATCCCATCCTTCATAGGCATGTTGATATAAGTTAAATTCATCTCTAGTGTGCCACCCAACATTGCAACGAACTTCCTAGATAAAAGCATGTCCCATACATCAGGGACATATACCACCACAACATCAATATGGATCACCCTCTCAGGATATTTACCAAGATATACCTTAACGTTCTTAAATACCCCATGGGTAGGTATGGCCCTAGACTCAAACTCACATATATTTCTATAAGTCTGTGTGGTTTTTAGGCCTAGTTTCCCCATAACCCTTAAATACATCATGTTGGCACCTCCTCCTCAGTCAAGCATACAGTTGTTGAGAAATTTTTTTATTTACTAGCAATGACATAAATAAAGGTGGGTGCCCATCATATTGTACCTTGAAATGATCATCTTGTAGCATAATAGAAGGGTCTATTGGTTCATCCAACACATTGAAGAACTTCTCAAACCTTTCTTTCATGGACAATACCTTCATAACCTCCTTCAATGGGATGGTTACATGCATTTTGGCCAATGCACCTTCCAGGTCAAATTTCAAGTCAATAATGTTAGTCTTAGAAGAGGCCTTAGGGAGGAGTATGTTCATAGGTGGAGGTTTCGGTAGTGAATCTATAGGGCCAATAGAGGGAGGCTGGTTCATTCGATTTTTCCTAGTATACACTTGGGATTCTTGTTTTTTCAACTTCTCTCTCGACTCTTCATAAAGGCTATTGATATCCTCCATCCTAGCCTTCCTAGTTTCCTCATTTATGCCTTCTTCATGTTCTTTAGGTGTGATATTAAGGAAATATTGTGGTTCTTCAATGGTATGGTTGATAATTTTTACTTGATCATGATCCCCATTGTTCAAAGGGAATTCATGCTCCCAATGTGACTCTTTGCAGTGAAAACACCATGGGCTCTCTTCTACCATGTTTGTCGGAGCTAAGGTCTTAGGGACCTCTTGATTGTTCTTGGGCTTGAAACCTTGACCGGTCCTTTGGAATTTTCCTTTATAAGGATGTATAAGATATTGTTGTTGGGCTCTCTCTAGGATGACAATCCTATTCATAATTAACTCTTGGGTTTTTATAATGCCATCTACATTCAATTGTAGTTTTTCTAAGTTAACGCCAATATCTGAGGTAGCCTCAACATTGCGAACTACTTTGGGTTTAGCACCCATATTAAATATTGGGGTGGAAAAAGGTTCTAAATTGTATGATGATAGGTTATTTTCAATTTTCAGAGCCATCTCATGGGATTCTTGAATTTTTTTAGAATATTTGTCTCTAATAAGGAAACCCATTTATCCTGAAAAAGGCCTTGGTGTAAAGAAAGAGAAGAAATTTGTTTGAAGGGTGGTGGATTCTTGGGATCTCTTGCACTAGCCTCTCAAACTTATCATGGAATTCCCTAAAAAATTAATTCTTAGATTTTATGATGTTATTAATCCTTGTTAGTAACATGTTGGGGTCTTCCTTGACACTCCATATTTTGAGGAATTCTTATTCTAATTGATCTATAGATGTAATAGTAGCATCAAGAAGACCATTATACCATCTTCTAGTGCTATCATAGAGGGTGGTAGAGAACAAATTCATTTCCAATTCTTCAACGTCATCACTGATGGGATGAAGTTGGAAAAAGGCCCATAAATACATCATGTGGTCCTCAACGCCAACTACATCATTCCGAGTGAACTTAGGAAACCATTTTTCATACCTAGGGGGATTTTGTTGAGGGTATCCTAGATTGCATGTCATGTCTAATGGCTTAAAATGTTTGGATGCCCATTTCTTTTGATTACTGGCCTGATTTTGATTCTGGGTATGAGTCCGTGAATTAGGCATTGTGCTTATAGGAAGATTACCTACAATCAATTATTTTACTACATGAGTGTTTTGAGGAGGATTTATTCTGTAAGATTTGGGAGGATTGGTGTATCTCCCTGAACTTTGTGGAGTCGCTAGATAATATTTTTCAACATTACAAAAGGGATGAGGGGATCACCCTAAGTGGAGTCGCCATGTAAGATTTTTGAAAGGAAGGATTTGGATAAAGTCTTACCGAAAAAGTTTTGTTCGAAGAAAATTGACTCGATGTTCCCCAACAACATCACCAAACATTTTATCGTACAATCTATACTTGCCCAAATACTAGAGGAAAATAGGACTAGATTGACGTAACATGAAGGTAGTCTTATCACTGTCACCCTAATATGATACCTCTTTCTATTTATGAGGAGAGGAAACTCGCTCCAAGGGAGACATCCCAAGACCTATTTGGTTTATGAAGGGAGATAAGACAATGGTAAAACTCACCCCTCTCTCTAGGTCACTCAAAAGAAATAAGTCACTTGGTATGGTTTAGAGGGTCAAGGAGAAATTCAAGGTGAATGATGCATGCCCTTTACCAATGAAACAAAAAACATTATAAATAACTAATGATATCAATGTTTCAAATTAATGACTTCAAAATAGAAATATGCTACTAAAACACTCTTATGTGTGAACAAAAGACAAAATGTATAGTAGCAACAATATGTCCGGAAATTGCTAGTTATGATGCCAAGAATGATATAAATACTTTTGCAATTTGATATAACTTTGTCACTTATAATTTCAAGATTTAAAACAAGTCAATAAGTGACTTCAATGGGCTGTCAAAAAACTTGTAAGAATAATAAACTAAGTAATGATGACAACAACAAAACCACTTCAGAAAAGTACTTAAATTAGGCAATTAAACAAACACTTTAGCATATATTGATAGTAGCTTGCCTAGTACAAGTGTTGGGTGGTTTTATGGATAGTTTAAGGGATGTTAATGGGTTGCAATGATGGTTGTAACAATAGTTAAAATAGAAACAACAACCTTCAACAACTTTTAGAATTTTTCACTTAGAATGATAGCAAAGGGGAGACTAGAGCCTTAGGTGATAGCACCTAGGCTAGTGCAAATTTCTAGGTAAGTTTTTTAGGTTAGTATGTTCATTAGGGATGAAAAACAAAGGCTTTAGCATCGATTATGGCAGGGGTAGTGTGAATTTTAGTGTTAGTGAAAGCTTCAAGAAATATAGTTTGAAATTTTGTTTTGATCTCATTCATCCACGAGAGTATAGAAAGCAATGCCTTTAGGGGCTTATGGAGACAAATAACAACAACAATATCACTTGGGAAATAAATAAATGATGATACTTGTCTAAGGAAAGAGGTAGATGCAAGAGGTGTTGGCACTTCAAGGCCTCGAGCATCTAAATCTTGAAGGGAGGTCTTGCTAGAGAATAGGCACTTCTAGGGCCTAGTGTACCTTTCTTTCTTAGAATTCTTTTAAAAAGTATAATTAGTAATTAGAGTGAATTTACTAGAGATCTATCACTTTAGGGCTCTAGTAATCACTTCCAAAACAATGTATGGTTGGAAAATTCAATCTAGTAGAAGAGTTATAGGAAAAAATAAGCATTTGTCGTTTCTCCCCTAGGGTTTAAACAAGAAATTTCATAATCTTAGACATGACACAAGTAAATTTTACCAAAAACGTTCATTACATGAATAAAAATGCATATTTTCTACTTACTTCACCAAGAATAATCAAGTCAAACCCTAGTTGAAGACCATTTCACCATGAAAAATGCCAAGACACACCACCATAAAGCTTCCCCAAGAGATGTGCACTAGTTATTTCAGCCAATAACCCTTAAAGAGGGAAAAATTTTCAGTCCACCACTTATGTGTGATGATTTATGATGAAAAAATGAACTTAGCCAACCATATTTATATGGGAAATCCTAGCTAATTAATCCAATAGTTGTGTCTTTTCATAAAACAAATCCTACATGTCAATTTTCTCTTTAAATTCAAAATTAAATCAATTTTCAAAATTAAAACCCTAAAAAGGGTAATGTCATCCTTCCTAGGGGGACGTTAGGCTTCCTCCATGAGATGTTGAGGTCATCTAGCAAAATATTGGGCCTCCAAAAGGCCCTCCTCCATGCCACATGTTCCAAAAATGCATACCAACATATCTCCATGTCAAACCATAGCCCTAGGTGACATCATGGACATACTAGGGTCATGTCCAAGGTCTCCCAAGGCCAACGTTCAGGTGGGAGGAGCATGAAACCCTAGTTCTAGGTATTCAACAATGCCTCCAAAGGAAATGTCCTTCCTTCTTCTAGTGTAGATGTCTAGTCTCTTCTTCCCCCCTGGATGGGGTTTCAACATCCATCTATGGGATTTGAGCCCCCATGAAGGTCTGATCTAATCATTCCCTCATGTGTACCTATCAACCAAGCAAGGTATTGCAGAAACAACAAGTACGCCCTCCAAGGGTTCATAATTCACAAGGATCATAACATGTAAGTCACATCCAATAACTAAATTACCCAAACATGTGCATCCCCCCTTTAACCCCAAATAGATGCTCAAAGACGTTATGCAATTTGATAAGTTAGGTTTGGAGAGGGTCTCAAGGTGTCCTATTGGGATAATCCCCCTTACGTTTGGGGTGTTTAATAGGTGGAATCTAGTCCGAGTCATGTAAGTGTGATAGGTGGAATGGGTTGCAAGTGATAATAGGGAATTGTAGAGTCTTACATGTGGGTGCCTTTGTGGAGGGTGAGTTGCACCTTATCATGGATGCAATTGTTTCCTAGCCTAGTCATTGTTATTTATTCTTTTATTTCTTTTGATATTTTTCTCTTGTGCTACAAGGGAATAGTTGAGGGCCACTGTCCTAGCTTAATGACCAGAGGTGACAGTGTTATCCACAAAAAATTCACAAAAATGAGAAGGTTGGATCGTAATGAGACCCCCTTTCTCTTTGCTATGCCACCAAGAGCCACTACCCTAGTTTGGTGACCAGATAGGTGGTAATATCATACCACTACATGCCCATGGTCATAATATGTCTACTCATGATGAGACCTCCTATCCGTCAACTAGTACCTTGAGTGTTTGTGTTATCTTGTAGGTCCCCTTTTCTTACTAAAAAGGATTTCAATGCTTTCTCGGGGATCCTTGGGTGAAGCATATTGAAGGTTTAATATTTGTATTTTAACTCTTGCCAACTACTTTTACCCTCTGGTCCTTTAGCCCCTTCTTCCCATGAGGTAAGGTACAACCCTTCCTAGTATAGAAAATCCCAATGCCCAAAATGGAAAAGGGATATGGAAGGAATAAATATGGAAAGTGGTAAGTATCGAGGGAATGAACGATGACTCTTCAAAGATCCACCCAGTAGCAACCCATCCTAAATGGAAATCAACTCACTAGGGCACTTTGTCACCCTTCCAAGTTTGAACGAGGACAATTGCATAATTTCCAAGAAAACGTCATGAAATGAACAAGGATTCAATACAACATGTTCAAGTTCTTCAAAAATCAGAGTGATACATACCATGATACCTAAACTCATTACCTCATGGAGCAAGACTCACCGCTACTTCAATACTAGGCTGGTGTGATGGATACTATTGTTGGTGATATGTGGATTGCACTAGAGAAAAGAGGGGCCCTTTGGGGCCATGCTTAAGTTGTTTGTCTCTCATAAATCCATGTCTAGGACCTGTCGGCCTCGAGACATGATCTCCTTATTTATCCCTAAGCTAGGGGATAACAGGCCCCGATGGAGGCAGTTGATACATGAACTTCCCTAGGGCGTAACTTTTGCATACGATCTGTGTTTGGGGTGTTTGATACCTCGTCGGAAAGTTTCAACCGAGGAGTACATATTTCAAGTACACGTTTTGAATGTCCCAATATATTCCAACAAACATGTATTGAGCGTTGCCATGTCAAATAAACGTCATTTAGGGCCTCAAAATGGCCCCAAAAGTTTGGGACCCAAAAAACTATAGAAAAAATGCCAAAATGGAAATTGTATGTTGTGCTAGTGGAATAGGTGGGTGACCACCTAGATCAGGTAACCTTCTCTCCCTTTGCAAAAAAAAATTGAAGATCCTCGTGCCATTGGTAGAACATAGTCCCTCCTAGAGGAAATGTCCATGCATGTGGATAAATTCTCATGTCTTTTGCATTGCTTCATGTGCAACAGACGTTGCTTCCAAGTGATTTTATATGCCTCTCCCTTGGTCATTTTATAGTGTTGTTGACACGTGTCTAGGGCGACTTATAGTTGACAGAATGATGCCAACAATTATAGTGTTGTACTTCCTAATATGAATCTAGCTCATGTGATCACACTAGTCTTGTTGTGGTGGAATCTGACCCGACTTCCTCTAAAACATATTTATGGTCATTTGGATCGATGGGATTTATACTTTATGTCGATCTGTTGATTTTTCCCTCAAAAATTATTATCTGTCAAATTATTTTACACTTATAAAAAAATGTATTCAAGGAAATATATATTGTACAAAAATCAAAATGGCCACTGATTGATTTATTCTAGTTTCTTCTTTGGTTGTACCTATTCCTCTGACTACTTTGTTTTTCCAACTATTTCCTGCTGGATTATTCCTAGCCACTAATATGACTTTATGTTTGGAGGTAATTTTATTCCTCTATCCAAGTGAGACTCCTTCTTTCTTTCGACTACCATTTCTGGTGTTACTGAATAGTGGCTTATAGTTGGAAAGTTTGAATCTAACATTGTTGGGTTGAAGAATTGGAACCTTTGTCTATAAGGCGAAGAAACACTCAACTATTGTGTAGGATGTTGTGGTAAACCTTCAAATTTTGTTTGATATATTTTTGGAGCCATTTTTTGCAAATGTTGGGAGAACATATGTCATCCATTTATTGAGTATTGTGCCTCCATCCTAAACAATTTTAGTTGTGCTAAGAAATCCAATTTATTTGTTACAGGGGCATCCTTCACCGATGTCGACTCTGGGTCGAACGTTTTCTTTGCTTCTTGTATTTTTCCATGATCTAGTCAAGGTGCCTAACTGCATTGTTTTCTTCCATCTGGGCCTTATTTCCTTCTCCCATCCATTCTCTTTCCTTCTTTGATAATTCTATCTCTAATTATTTCTCTTATGTAATCTGATTTTCTAGATACGTCTTCAATTTTGGATCAGTTGTCAGCTCTCTTGTTTTCCATAAGTATGAAATTACTATCTTTTGGGATCTGAGTTTGCTATAAGTCGAGGAAAAGTAAGAGGTAGAATTTCTTACCATGGTATTTAGCACTTCTACTTGCTTTGTTTTCTATTATAAACTTTTTCAAACCTCCTTGAATTTCTCATGTTCTTCTTGGAGGATTGTTGTCATTTGATGAGTCATTAGTTTTTGGTCGGATATCATCGTTTTTTTATGTAGTTTCTTCATCTCTCTGTTTTCTCTCTTTGGCTCCCATATTTCATGGTGGCTTCGAAAAGTTTCCTTGATCACTACTTCCATCATTCCTTTGAATACTTCCAAAGGGTCGATTTATTTTATTGAGTGTTCTATGCCAATTTTTTCCTTTACCAATGTTGCACAATTGTTGGACACACCGACCACACTGACAGAGGGGTGAATCAGTGTGAGGCTCTTTTTACAATTTCTTACTAAACTTTAGTTATTCATCACCATTCACAACATCATTACTCATTAATTTTATTCACACTTAGTGTCTTGCATGTAAATATATCTCAATGGCATATATTAACAATAAATAATTATTCATCATCATAATAAATAACACAATGAACAACATATATATGTATAAGTTTATTTTTTATTACGGACTATAATCCTTGGGGTTTATCACCACCCACTGAAATGAGCACCAACTCAAATAGAGCACCAACTCTCAATGCAAGACCCTACCTACATATCTCAACACCAACTGAGAAGAGGAATCTAATCCTCAAGTACAAGACCCATATTTTAGACATAAAACAATTTGTCAAACTATACCAACAATCTATACCAAGAAAAGTGCATCAACTATGCACAAAACAACCTATCACCTCAACTTGTCTCATCAATCTCATCATCCAAATATGATCTACTCACAAATATCAATCATCAAGTCAACTCTGAACCATATACACTATATCACCAACTTAACCAACAAGATACCTCTAGTAATACACCATACTCTCCATAAACCAAATACCATAAAACCTTACACAAGACCATGTGCCAAAACCATACCTTTAATCCTGTAATAATCATCAAGACCTATACCATATCATGCAATAATTAGAACAATTCCAATATACAAATCTGATGTGGTTACCAAACTACCAACTTTATGCAGCTTCCAAATCTTTTGTCGTGGTTTTGTTGCCGCAATTCTACTGTTGTGGTTCTACTGCTGCGATTCTGCTACCGCGGTTTTTCTACTGCGATTCTTCTGCCATGATTTTTCTGCTGCACTTTTCCTGCCGTGATTTTTCTTCTACACTTTTTCTTCCACGCTTTTTCGGCCATAACTTTTCTATTGCAATTTTCTACCACACTTTTTCTACCATGATTTTTTTGCCGCACTTTTTCTGCCGTGATTTTTCTGCCGCGATTTTTCTGTCACACCTTTTTTTCCACACTTTTTCTACCGCGATTTTTCTGTTGCACTTTTTCTGTCGCGATTTTTCTGTTGCACTTTTTCTTCCACAATTTTTTTGCCACACTTTTTCTGCCAGGACTTTTCTGTCGCACTTTTTTCTGCCGTGAATCTGCTCTATCAATAATACCTCCCAAATAACCTTTCACAAATGGATATTTAATATTCTCAATAGAATGCAAATGGGAGACCCTTGCTCTCTTTTTTATAGTCTCCAAGTAGCTTCCTCTAGAAGTATCCCTTAACCACTTTGTCCACAAATAGTAAATTATCCACTTCTAGTTGCAACTAATTTATTTTTAATTATTTTCTTGTTGAAACCACTTAACCCATGACTAACCACTTTGATTGGTCAACTTTTTCTATGAGATTATAGAATAATTTGACTTCTTTGACCTTCTAGGGGTTTCTAGATAAATCATGAGGATTCTCCAAATTCACATGGCCATAACTCTCTAACCATGAAGAGTTATGTGACGTTCCAAATATCACTGGATATGAAATGGCATAGACTATCCATATGGAAGAATTTATCCTACAAATTCATTGATCTTCATTACATTATTCCTTAATCAAACTTGGGTACCCTAACCACATTGTTGGGCTACTCAACCACCTAACCATTTGGACTTCATAAAGAGTCTTCTCGTGAGGAATTTCACCATAAGGGGACCACTTTGAGAAATTTATCCAAGAGCGTCTTCCCGTGAGGGATTTTACCATAAAGGCACCAATTTGTATTTTATCCATTTGGTTCTTCCTATCAACCATGACATGAAATCAATGATATAAATCCCTTTAATATCAACACATCATTATGACACCACTTGACACCAACCCTTTGACAACAATTACATCAATGACCATATAACCAATAATCAATATACCAATGATACAAACACATCACCATGGAAATACTTGACATCAAACCTTTGACATCAATGACAACATAGTACAACAATCTCCCCCTTTGGCATTGATGGCAACACCAACATTGATGTCAACACCAATCATTGATGGCAACACTTGGACATGGAAATGCTCCCATCAATATTCATTTCTCCACATCAATGTGGCTATCTCTCCCCATTTGACATCAATTTAAAAGGGTTTTTTTCTCCTTGGGGATGCCCCTCTGCCTGAACTCTCCTTAGGGATTCTCCCCCTTTCTGGATGCCTTGGGTTTTCTCCCCCTCTCTGTTGCTCCATCATCTGAACAATCTCTCCCCCTTTGGACAAGGGATATAACTTTGATGCAATGTTGATGGCATGGTTTCCAATCATCTCTGCTCATGGAATCATGCTGCTACAACCAATCATGGGAAGAAGAATAACCCACCCTGTGGGTATGTATCCTCCTATCTTCTCTGCAAGATGAACAATATGTTACCACTGCAATTTTCTTCTGCTGCAAATTCCACTGCTCAACCAGAACATAGATCAACTGCTCAAGAATGATATGCTCTTCCTATGGTGATCCTTGGACCTATCCATGCATCAAACTCATGCCATACCATACATAATGGAGCAAAAGATACGTCAACAATGAATAGAGAATCATGAACAAAACATCAACCATGTACATCATGTGCCATACTGTGTGCCAACCATGCACAACACCCATGTACATAAACCATGTAAATAAATACCATACAATATACCATAAGATATCATCAATGGAGTGTATCGACCATATGCCAAGAACATGTGCCAACCATATGCCTCAAATAAGTGTCATATCACTCATGATATGCCTCTACCATAAACAAGTGCCACAACCATGTATCTCAACAATCAACATATCAACCAAGCATATCAACTATATCATCCCATATATCATGCACCAAATCAAGTGAATCAACCATATATCAAGCTATGAATCATCAATGATGTACAACATAACCACCTAATCAACTCATAAACTACATGTCCCAATATGTAGCTCAACCACATGCCAAATGCATGCACCAAGACATCCAACAAATATGCCTCTAACAATACATCATAATATATGTCAATGGAGCTCACATATGTTTCAACCATGTACTACAATAGATCTTCCTCAAAACAACAAGTATAATGAAACAACAATACCTCTAAACATGTACCAAGAGTGTCCCTCAATAGATCAATGATATATCTCTAGCCAGCATCACATCATCATGATATATCTCATAAACAAAGTGCCATAACTTCACTGATATAACCAACATTGTTCCTCAATAGAAAATGCATCAATCCACACTCTAGGGTTAGTACCATGCATCCAATATAGGTATCAAGCATATGCTTCAACACTCAACCACATATTATCACCATATATTCATCAAACACACATAAGAATATGAAACCTGAGGAAAACCATCTCAGACCCTGCATAAACAAAGTTAGATAATCAAACCATGCTGCAACTTATATGTACACTCCTCCTCTTGAGGATTTTTCCACAGGTACGGGGCTTGTTCCACAGACAACTTGTGTATGTACGCGACCTCTCTATAGGTCACCTCGCTTATGTACATAAATTCTCCCACAAGAGCCCACATATGCTTCAAAAAATGCCAAGCTTGAGCTTGCCTCATGGCTGTCATTCTGTTCTGGTTGTTCAATTTTCTTCATCCACTTCTGAGAGTGTCATGTTCTCTGAGTATTGGTTCTTTTAACTTCCATCCTTTCAACCTTGTCTTCCTTCCTAGATTCATGTGTTATTCTTATCATTCTATATGAAGCACTCTTCATGGACTGTCTTCTTGTGTTCCAACAATCCTGGGATTTGTGGCCAAACCCACTATAGTTGTAGCATCTGATGGTGTGACAATGAGTAACAATGTGTCCCAATTGATTACATCTCCAACACCTCAGGGTGTTATGAAACCTTCCATTATATTTCCTTGCATAATGTATATAATCCAAAGCTTTGTGACCATATTCATTACATGAGTAGTAGTGAACATGAAAAACATTTTCATACCTTTACTTTGGTGTCCACCATGAAGGTGTCTCTCTTCTGAATTTGCTTTGAGGTGTAAAGATGGCTTCTTGATGTCTTCCTTTCTTTGTTCTTTTGAAATTTTCGTTTCTTTGTTTAGATGTTTGATTTGCAACATTGATTCCACCTTTTGAGCATAAAGGACTTACCTCATGCTTCTTAGAAGAGCTAGCTTCAAAATTTATAGCTTCCTTGTTGTATCCAAGACCTGACTTATCATTTGGAGATCTTTCTCTATCTAGGATTTCATCCAGAATTGTTGAGTTGTTCATGAACCTTTTTCACTTCTCTTCTTTATTTCTAAGATCAACAACCTCAGCTTCCAACTTATGGAATGAATCTTCTTTTTCATTTATTTGATTCATAAATAGTTCCTCTATCATTTTGACTTCTTCAATTTTGGTCTTAAGATTGACATTAACTTCACTACTTTTGCTAAGCTCATCATCTATCTTCTTCTTTTCTTATTCTTGATTAATTATTTCATTATTTAGTCTTTTGATCTCTTCTTCTTTTTCTTCTAATTGATTATTTTACTTTCTTCTTGTTCTTTGAGCATTTTCTTTAATTCTATGATATGCTTTAGGTACTTTTCTAGGACTTCATTAATGCATTTTTCAAGATACTCAGAAGCAATTGAATAATTTCCTATTTCCATACTAACATCGTCTAACTCAAATAAAAAAATTTCTTTAAACTTCAACAACTCTTCTTCTTCATCTACACAAACTTCTACTATACCTTCTTCTTTATTTGTAAGAGAACATTCAACTTCACTATGAGTATTATCATTAGAATATTTTGGAGAGTCTTTTTATTTTCCTTGATGGAATTGTCTTCTTTGTCTTGATATACCTTCTTTAGCTTAATCCATAGATCCTTGGAGGAAGTACATTGTCCCATGATTTATTTGACTGAACTTGAGAGTCCATTGAAAATGGTCTTGAGATCTAATGCATCAGTCTTCTTTTCTTCCTTTTGAGTTGCAAACTTTGATTTATTATTCAAGGGAACTGATCCACCAATAGATGCTTTCCAAACACCTGCTCATTTTTCCTTCAAATTCCCTTTCACTTCTATTCTCCATGCTGAATAATTTGTCTCATCAAAGATTGTAATTTCATCAACCAATTGTGTATCCATGGATCTCCTCCAATATTTTAAGGATTATAGTGAAGGCCTGCTCTGATACCAATTGTTGGACACACTGACCACACTAAGAGGGGGGGTGAATCAATGCGAGGCTCTTTTTACAATTTCTTACAAAAATTTAGTTAGCCATCACCATTCACAACATCATTACTCATTAATTATATTCACACTTAGTTGTTTTCATGTAAATATATATCAATGACATATATTAACAATAAATAACTATTCACCATCACAATAAAGAACACAATGAAAACCAGATATATGTATAAGTTTATTTTGTATTACAGACTAAAATCCTTGGGGTTTATCAACAACAACTGAAATGAGCACCAACTCTCAATGAAAGACCCAACCTGCAGATCTCAGAACCAACTGAGAAGAGGAATCCGATCCTCAAGTACAAGACCCAACTTGTAGACAAAAAACAATCTGTCAAACTGTAATAACAATCTATACCAAGACAAGTGCATCAACTATTCACAACACAACCTGTCACAACAACCTATCACCTCAACTTGTCTCATCAATCTCATCATCCAAATGTAATCTACTCACAAAGATCAATCATCAAGTCAAATCTCAACCATATGCATAATATCACCAACTTAACCAACAAGATACCTATAGAAATACACCATACTCTCCATAAACCTTTACACAAGACCATGTGCCAAAACCATACCTTTAATCCTGTAGAAATCATCAAGACCTATACCATATCATGCAACAATTGGAACAATTCCAATATGCAAATCTGATGTCGTTACCAAACTGCCAACTTTTTGTAGCTTCCAAATCTGTTGTTGCAATTTTGCTTCCACGACTCTTCTGCCACGATTTTTCTGCCATGATTTTTCTTCCGCACTTTTTCTACCATGATTTTTCTGCTGCGATTTTTATACCACACCTTTTCTATCACATTTTTTCTGCCACGATTTTTTTGTCGTACTTTTTCTGCCGCACTTTTTTTGTCGCAATTTTTCTGCCACACTTTTTTTTCCACGAATATTATCTATCAATAATATCTCCCAAATAACCTTTCACAAATGGATATTCAATATTCTCAATAGAATGCAAATGGGAGACCCTTTCTCTCTTATTTATACTCTCCAAGTAGCTTCCTCTAGACGTATCCACTTAACCACTTTGTCCACTTAACCACTTTGTCCACTTAGCCACTTTGTCCACTTAACCAACTTTGTCTATTTAGCCACTTTGTCCACTTAACCACTTTGTCCACTTAACCACTTTATCCACAAATAGTAAACTCTCCACTTCTAGTTACAAGTAATTTATTTTTAATTGTTTTCTTGTTGAAACCACTTAACACATGACTAACAACTTTGACTGGTCAACTTATTTTAGGAGCTTCTAGAATAATTTGACTTCTTTGACCTTTTAGGGGCTTCTATATAACTCATGAGGGTTATCCAACTTCACATGGCCATAAATATCTAATTGTGAGGAGTTATGTGACGTTCCACATATCACCGGAAATGGCATGACATATACTATCCATATGGAATAGTTTCTCTTGCAAATTCACTAATCTTCATTAAATTATTCCTTAATCAAAATTGGGTACCCTAACCACATTGTTGGGCTACTCAACCACCTAAACATTTGGAATTCACAAAGTGTCTTCCCATGAGGGCTTTCACCATAAGGGCACCACTTTGGAGTTTATCCATTTGGTTCTTCCTATCAACCATGACACGACATCAATGATATAACTCCCTTTAATATCAACACATCATTATGAAACCACTTGACATCAACCCTTTGAAAAAAATTACAACAATGACCATTAACCAATAATCAATATATCAATAATACAAACACATCACTATGAAAATACTTGACATCAACCCTTTGACATCAATAACAACATAGTACAACAAAAACCCTGCAATACCTTTGTTTCCTTGTCTTTTTGATTTTCTAGTTGGTCTCCATCCTTCATATCTCTCTTCCACCTATTTTTCGATCCTTTTGTGACTTCATTATATAGGTCGAATATATTTTCATCATATTCCATCGATGGGTTGAAAACAATTTTTGAGCTTGGGTTGAATGATTCGACTAGTCTGAATGCTGTGAATGTAATCACCTTGGAGGTGGTGTATTTTCTATGTATCATCTTCTTCTTCTTTTTCTTCCCTTTATTTTGGGTCTTTTGCTTCTTTTTGTATTTATATTTGTCTACATATTTTCCAGAGTCATTCCCTTTATTTGTTTGATCATCCCTTCCAGGGTTTTCTTCAGTGTTTTCCCCTTTGTTTTATCTGCATGCTCTTTTCCTGATTCCCTTCCAAGGTTTTCTTTAGTGTTTTCCCCTTTGTCTATCTGCATGCTCTTTTCCTAATTTTCTTCATCCTTTTCCCCAACATTTTCATCCTTGTATTGGTTGTCCATGCCATTCCATATATTTAAAGGAATTATGTCTCCTCTTTTCATATTTCATCCTCCATGCCCCATGCGGTGAAAGTTTTCCAATGCTTGACCCAATCAATTTATTCTATTCTCACTTCATATATATTTTGCATGGGAACTTCTAGTTTTGTCGTTGTTTCTCTATCGAATTTGGCGTTCATTTTCAACTCCACCAAGGAGTCCTGGACCTAACCCTTCATACTTGGCATGCTTGCGGGTTGTTGAAAGTCAAATGGGAAAGGTGGTTTTTGAATTTCTAGAGTCAAGTGCTTAGATACGAATTTTCCACTTTGTATGCTCTGATGCTCTAGTGTAAACAGTAAGGAAGTGAAGTCATATGCATCCTCGATATTTATAGGTGGGAGGTTAAGTGGAGAATTAAATTGGATCAGTTGTGTTTTCAATTCACTTGCATCACTATTTATGATCGAAATAAATGTTTGTTTGTGTAAGGGGATGGTTTCATCAATAACGAAGTGGAAATCAACCTCATCTAGTTGAGCATTAATTGCATTGGAGTACACCTATTGGTTGAAACTTCTGATTGAGTCCTTTTTTTTTTTCTTAGAGAACCCACTCAACTTGGTCAAATTTTTTTATTTGATTTGTTATTTTGATATGGTGGGGTTAGTCCTCCTAGTTTATACAAGATCTATAGTCGAACTGTCTGGCCAGGTCGACTTTCTTTCCTTTTTAGACTTGAATTGTGTTCATTTTTCTAAATCCATTATTTTTTTTATTGAGTTAAGAATAATCACGGTTACTTGATTTATAGTTTTCATGCTCCCTTGATTTATAATTTCCTCACTCTATTGATTTATGGGGTCCACACTCGCTTGATATGGGGTTTCATGCTCGACTGACTTGGATATTTATCTTTCACTTGATTGTGTTGATTGTTTGTTTAGAAGTTGATGAAGGTCTTGTTTTTGTGTTGATATTTCTCTAGACTTTTTTTTCCTTCTCTAAGTATTCATTGTGTTGGACAATGATTATGTTTTCTCTTCATGTTGAGTGTGTTGTCTTGGAGGAGTGCTTCTTTATGATTCAATTTGGTCATCTCTTTAAGTAGCTTGCTTCCTTTCGACAGTTTTGTACCTGAATCTGTAATCGAATGTTTACGTTAATCTCTTTTTCTTTTGTTTTATCTTTCCTTTTATTTTTAATTTTTATTCTCTCTCTCTCTCTCTCTCTCTCTCTCTCTCTCTCTCTCTCTCTCTTTATATATATATATATATATATATATATATATATATATATATATATATACATATATATATATATATACATACATACTTGACCTAGGCCGCACCAAAAGGTTTTCGACCTAGTCGGATCTTGATGGCTCCCCTAATGAGGTTTTTACCCATAGGTCTTTGGCTGTTATGTATTATACTTTTTCAGTCGTGCCCGATTGACCAATTTTTGAAAGGGGTTCCATTGGAATGTTCTTAATTGAACTGCTCCCATGGTCGTATATCCTCGACAACATAAGGACCCAACAACATAGTTTCTAGTTTCCATGGTTTTCCCTTGATTAAACTGTTATGCACCAATACCAAATTTCTTGTTTTCATGTCTTTTTTCTTCAGGTGTTGACCGTGCCAGTATTTTTGTTGATTTTTTTGAACTTCTTGATTTTTTTGAGCTAGCATTCTTTCTTCCTCCAAATTTTTAGATTGATAGAAACATTATTTTGTATTTAATATATGGTCAAATTCATGGAAATATGTTATCCTTTTTGCATTTTCACAGAAGTGCAATGGAATAAAAAATTCCTTAACATAAACAAATTTGAATGTAGTTTGACCAAACGATATTTTGTATGCAGTTTTATATGTCCACAATACTGTTGGGACCTTATCATCCAAATCATCCTTGTCGAGCCCACAATTTTTTGTTAATCCCTTGTGAAGTGTTTTGTTAAAGGACTTGACTATGTCATTAGCTTCTGGATCATAGGTCGTTGTTTTCCTATGGTTGATCATGAAATTTTTAAGTAATATCTTGATTGTACCATGGAAAAAGTGTGTTCCCTGAACACTAATTAAAGTTAAGGGACAACCAAATCTTGTTACTATGTTTTCATATATAAATTTAGTTGTTGTCTCTTTTGTACAATTCTTGATTGGTTCTGCTTCGACCCATTTCATTAAGTATTCGACTGCAGTAATGATATACTTAACCCATGTTCACTTGGAATTTTTTGGGAATGGACCTACAAATTTGATAGCCCATATTTCAAACGGTAAACTAGGATTTACCGTGTGTAAGGGTATTTATTTTTTCCAAACAAGTTGGACCATCCTTTGGAATTTGTCACGTGTCTTCACTTGTTCTTGACAGTTATTATGTAAATTCAGCCACCAAAGGCCTACTTGAATAATATTTTGGGTTTTTGTGCCAGTTTGAAAATGGCCTTCTACAGGGTCAACATGAGCGTCATTGATTATGTCTTCTCTTTCATTTTCCAAGGAATAACTTCTCAAAATATTATCACTTCCTAGCTTATATAAGTATCCATTCATGAGGGTGAACGATGTTGCTTTTAGTTCTAGGATATTCCTTTTATTTTCTAGAAGATCATCAAGGGCTTTCCCTTCCTCCAAAATTTTTGTTATTTCTTCTATTTCTTTGGGAGAAGTTTTGACCCAGAATAAATGTGCATATGGTAAATCATATTCTATCCCTGTCAGATCTTCTCATGTTTCAAGTCAGAATAGGTGATCTAGGCTCACATTGTTTTTACCTGGTCAAACTACTATGTCAAATTCAAATCCCTAGAAAAATAGTAGCCATTGGCATATTTTCCATTAGTGGACTGGCTTGTTTACTAGATACTTAAGATCTTCATGATCTATGAAGAATGTGGATGAATTTGCTAATAAGTAATGCCATAATTTTTGTAAGGAAAAGATCATAGCTAACGCTTCTCTTCCTATGGTCAAATAGTTACATTTTTCTTTATTTAGTTTCTGAATGGAATATGTGTTGGGGTGGCCGATCATGTCATCATATGGTTGTGCTAAGAATGATCCCACAATAAAGTTGGATGCATCGACATGGACATGGGATTTTCTAGTCAATTTTGGAAATTGTTGTATTGACACTTCTACTATTTGTTTTTAGTAACTCGAAGGCTTCATTGCATTCTTGGCTCCAATGAAATTTGAATTATTTTTTAATCATCTCATTAATTGGAAATGTAATATTGAAGTAGTGGTGGATGAATTTTCTATAATACTCAGTGTGTCTAAGGAAGATTTTGATCTATTTTTTATTTACTAGTGGCTTCAAGTCGAGGATTACTTTTATCTTTGCGATATCGACTTTGATGTCATCTTTGAATACGATATGCCTAAGAAAGATACCAATTGGAGTGGAACATGTGAATTTCTTGATATTTAAGGATAGATGAATGTGTTGACACCTTTATATCATCATATAGAGCCACGGGATGTGGTCTTTCAATAGCTTGTAGATTGTCTAGTCATCAAAGTAGATAGCCATTGTTTTAAATATGTACTCCTGAAAATATTTTACCACTATCCTTGAAAATATTGATGGTGCATTTTTTTATTTATTTTTTCTGAAAGGAATCACTCTATATGAAAATGATCCAAATTTAGACACAAACATCATTTTTTCTTGATCCTCCTTTGCAATTGGTACTCGATTATATCCA
>ML805356.1:24234-58285 GCA_009831015.1 Picea engelmannii | reverse complement strand
CAATGCACTGATCAGTTCTCCTTCCATGTCAACCACAACTTCTTCTTCATTAACATCACTCCCTATGCTATTATTGTCATAGTCCTCTTTGTCCATAAGTATGAAGTCATTTAGTTTATCTTCAATAGATGAATCATTGTCTTGATCATCTGAAGGATGATCATCATTGTTTGCACAAAGACTTTTCTTCTTAAATTTATTCTCTTTAAAGAAATTTATGTGTTTGTATTTCTCCGCATCATCACAAGTCTGATCCTTTCCTTTGTGGCGACATTTGTTTTCAAAATGACCTATCCTACCACAGTTAAAACATTTGAAAGGAATTTTACCTTTGTATTTTCCTGATCCCTTCTTCAGTCTCTTCACAATTTTTTCTTCAATTTCATTGGGCTCAGAATCCTCATTCTTGTCTGCTTTAAATGATGTTTCTATGGAGGTGGGTTTATCTTTAACTATTCTCATTTCATATGCAGTCAATGTTCCTAGAAGTTGGTCAAACTACAAGGTTTTTAGATCATTAAGTTCTTCTATAGCAAATACCTTCGGGTTGAACCTATCTAGGAGAGATCTCAAGATTTTCTGAACTAAAGAAGGTTCCCCAATTGTTTCACCAAGTGCCTTCATTGCATTTACCATTTCTTCTACTCTCAGAAAGTATTTTCCAACAGTTTCATCTTCCTTCATCTTCAGCTGTTCAAACTGTATTCTATAGGTTTGAAGATTTGCATCCTTTACCTTCTCATTACCCTCATAACTGCTAATGAGTTTGTCCCACATTTCTTTGGCAGTTCCTAGGTGCATAACTTTTACGAATTCTGCTTCTGCAAGCCCACTCAAGATAACATTCATAGCCTTAGTGTTGAAGCTAAATTCTAGTTTGTCATCCTTATTAGCTAGCACAACTGGCTTTACATAACCAGTATCTACCACATCCCAGACATCTGCACCTAAAGCCATGATGTAGGTTCTCATTCTAACTTTCCAGAAGACAAAGTTTGTTCCATTGAACAAAGGGGCCTTATTGGTTGAATTTCCTTCATGGCTTGACATGTTTAATTTCTAGGATCTACCCTTAGATGAAAGGGGCCGGCTCTGATACCAAATGTTGGACAATTGAGAGGGGGGGGTTGAATCAGTTGTCACCATGCTTAAACAATTATGCTTCTTTAAAAAAAAAACTTTACAAGGCACTCAATGATGATGACAATCATGTAGGGAAATAAACGTTGACACATTCTGCATTAGTCACATATATGAGAAACACAGAGACAAATATTTCCTGAGGAAACCCATATAGGGTAAAAACCTCTTTTTCTTTATATGATAAGTATTATCTAGATTCTTTACATTATCATACATATGAGCAGCAACTCATTGTGAGGCTACAACCTTTGTTTTTGCAATATGCAACTTGCCGAGAGCACCAACTCTTTGTTTTCTCTAGCACCCACTAGAAGGGAGCACCAACCCCCTGGTTTCTCTAGCACCAACTAGAAGGAAGCATCAACTCCCTAGTTTCTCTAGCACTAACTAGAAGGAAACACCAACTCCCTGTGTTCAAGCACCCACTTGAACCTTTGAGGACACCAGTCCTCCCTAGCACCTCCCAACCACCCTGAATTATTAATTCTTCGTTACTAAAACTTATTACAACGATATAAAATTATTCAATGGATTACCAGCCTTGTCGTTGTTCTGTTACACTGCTCTGCCCTGTCTGCATCAGTGTCTTCTGCACACCCCTAGCAATTTCTTTTCTTCTACCTTTTATGCTCTCTGTGCCATATCCCTTCAATGCACCATTCCTCAACTGTGCATTTCTGCTCCTGCATTCTGCCTCCTTGTACACACCTGAATTCTCCTACACAGCGACAACAACGCCAATATCTTATTTGTTCCACATTCTTATAGTCCCTGTGCTCCTTGTGCATGCAATATTTCCATGCCTTTGCATGCTCACGCCCCCCACCAATATCCTCCACATCTCGAGTGCTTTTTCCTGATCATCGCAACTCTTCAGCTTCTCTGGTGGTTCCCACCACGCGTTCAACATCACTAGGTGTTCTGCTGAGATTCCTCAACCTCTCTAGCAGTTGAGACTCCTCATCTTCTCTGGCACAGTCGATCTTATGCCTTCTGTTTCAGTTACAGACTTCAACGCTCATCCATTTGTCAATCCCCCTAAGAATCATCTTGCTTCACTGGTCGAAGCTTCGAGACTCTTCATCTCCTCTGGCGATCACACAGAGGTCTCTTCGAATTCTCTGGCAGAGACCATCAATGGTTTCTAGCAGTTACATTGCGAGGTGCAAAAGTAGCCCTGCAATATTTTTCTACTTCACTTGAACCATTGGATTGAATTCATAGAAACTTGCGTTTACTTCGCCATTTCGCACTTCAGAATTTTGGGATCCCCGTGGTAATGATTTCATTACGCTCCATGTCCCAATCCCCGAAACTCCGAATGGAGCTTATCTGAGCTAGCTCCTTCCTTCATCTTCCACCGATGTGACCAATGGCTGCGACCATAGATTGAGCCAAAACGTGTTTCACATTTCGGCATTTCGGGATTTAGGCACTCCCATGGTAGAGTCTCTTGACGCTCCATGTCCCGATATCCGAAGCTCTGAAATGGAGTCAGATCAACGGTCCACACTCTAAGTGATTCGGCGGTCCTGATGTATTCATGATTTCTCATATCGCAATTTCGGGGTTCGCGACTTCGGGACTCTTATGGTAGGAGTTCTTTGACATCTCCATCTCCTGATTTTTGAAACTTCGAAGTGATGTAAACCTGCTGACGTCACACGTGGATTGACACGTGTTGAATAACTGCCACGTGTCACTCTGATTTGTGACTTACATGTGCTTGAAATGTTGAATCAACTTGACACTTGTCATTTCCTAGTTGTGCCACGTGTTCTTAGCTGACGTGGTTTGCTGACGTGTCTTGTTTCGAGATTTCGCATTTTGACACTTCGGGACTCCTAATGTTGAGAGTCTCTGACTTCTCCATATCTCGATTTTTGAAACTCTGAAATGGACTGGGATCAACGGTCTAGATCAAACCTTGATCTGATGACTCAGATTAAATTGCGATTTCGCATATCGCGATTTTGGGATTCCTGTGGTTAATATTCTTTGACATCTCCAAATCTCGATCCGTGAAACTCCGAAATGGACTGGGATCAACGGTCCAGATCAAACCTTGATCTGATAGCTCAGATTATTTCACGATTTTGCATATCGTGATTTTGAGAGGTTAGGGAACCCCGTTCCTTTGACTCTCCAGTCAGCGAAATGATGATCTTTCCCCACGTGTCCTGCCTGTTGATGGACGGTCCTCCTTCTTTCAGGATTTTGTGAGCCCGCTACTCCTTGCACTTTAAAGAACGTGCAGGTTCTCCTTGATCCAACGATCACGGTTGTTTCTCTTCCTCGATTATCATTGCGTTGCTGATCATTGTTGTTGTACTCAATCCATCATCACTGTTGTACTTGCCATCAATGACAAGCATACACTGCCTGTAAAACATGCCAACAATCTGGGCCCATGCACATGAACCAAAAATATGAAAGTGGGTCACTTTCGGTTTGAGGCCTCACCAAGCCTCATATTGGGTCTTATCCTTGACATATCTATGGGGATATATGTTTTGGATGTATGTTGCACAATTAAATGCTTCGTCCCATAGTATCTGTGGTAGTGACTTTTCATACAGCATGCAAGATGCCATCTCCTTTAGAGATATGTTTTTCCGCTCAACAACTTTGTTTTCCTACGGAGTATAGGGAACTGTATGATGCAATTGAATCACTGCCTAATGGAAAGGATTATGGATCTCATGATTTACATACTCTACCCCATTATCAGTTCAAAGGACTTTGATCTTCTTTCTGGACTGTGTCTCAACCAAGGCTTTGAAATATTTGAGGTGTTGAAAGACCTCGTAGTTTTTCCTGAGAAAGTAGATCCATGTAAAACGTGAGAAATCATCAACAAAAATGAGAACAAACCTCACTTTGATGATGGATGGATGCGGAAAAGGACCCATATGGTCATTGTGGATCAGATCTAAAGGTGAATAATCTCTTTGAGACTTTCCTTTGTCGAATTTCTCTTGAGGGTGTTTTCCGAGAACACATCCCTCACATACTTCCTTGGAGAAATGGATGTCTGGTAGACCATCAACCAATATTTTCTTACTAAGATATTGCATGTATATGAAATTCAAATGTCCAAACCTTGCATGCCAAATCCTACTACTTTCATCAACATGAGTAAGAAGTAAAGCATAATCAGGTTCAATTAATTCAGAAAAAGTATACAATCCATACCAATGATTTACCTCACCGGTAGAAACCTTGGAGTTGGTTTTCATGTCGTAGATGTCCATGAAATTTGGTTTGAATATGAATTTCTTTCTAGTGTCAGAATTATCCATCTGATACATGGAGATAAGGTTGATGGAAAGTTTGGGAACGTGCAACACATTCTCAAAGTTTTCGTTAGTGAGTTCAATCCTTCCTTTGCTGGTGAATTCGACAGAAGAGTTGTCCCCCATCAGAATAGGAGGACCTTCGCATGCATACAATGAATAATATACTACTTTTTAGGTATCCATGTGATGTGGTTCTCCTGAGTCAATGATCCAAGAATCAGTAGAGGAGTTGATGGGAATCAAAGCATGGCTAGAATTGCCTTTATTGGAATTATGATCTTCTGGCTTCTTCTTCTTGGAATCCTCGAGGATGTGATATCCAAGGTTGTTTTGTTGAAGTATTTGAGTCATTATATATTTTTTGTTTTCATTCATGTGGATTATGGATGGAATCCTTTGTGACAGTACGTGCATTTATCCCCTTTTCTTCCCTTTTCCCCTTTGGATACAGATCCATCGGTGAAGGGTTTTGTGTAACCTTTCTTCTTCGGATGTGCATGAGATTTACATTTATCTTTATATTTGGATTTATGATATTTGTGCCTACCATATTTCATAGTGAGTGCATGCTCTTTTGGGCCTTTGATTGTTCCCATGTTGATGAGCTTGATTTTCTCTTGTGTCAGGGATTTGATAAAGTCCTCAAGATAAGGCATCTTCCAGGTGTTTCCAGAGGTGAATATGACTGAATGGAATGTGGATACAAATACAGAGAATTCAATACCAAGATTGGATAGAATGGTGAGAACCATTTGTTTCTCCTCCTTCAATTTATCAACCCCGCAATCTTTGAGTTGCAACAGTAAATCCTTGAATTTTGTAAAGAAATATTGGATATTGTTGAAGATTTTTGGATCCAATGTGAGCAGTTCCACCTCTAGAATGTGTCCCCTCATCTCATCCTGTTTTCCAAAGAGACATTCCAAGGTGGTCCAATATTCATTGGGATTCTTACATGAAGATATGTGAAAAAGGAGATCGAGATAAATAAGACTGGAACTTGTTCCGAGTGCCTCATCCCTGCGATTTAAGTACTTGGATTTTTATATGGATGATGTCAGTTATGTATCTATATTCAAGGTTAACCTGTACAACCCTATGGTTTGGATATGTATGGCTATTTTCTCCTTCCATGAAAAATAGTTGTAAGGTATAAGAATGAATTCTTTTTGGAAATCCATCTTTCCGCTGTCTTCAATCGTTTGTACTTGCAAAACATTTTGGTGTAGATTTTTATTAGAATTCCATCGGCTCTGATACCATGTAAATGTGTTGAAACTACACATAATATATCTAGATAGACAATAATACACACATTTGCAGAGATAAAGGATAAATAATAAGAAGGAGAGAAAGAATGAAAGAATTCTCATTAACCGATATGAATAATGAATAATTTACACATGATATACTCTGTATAACTAAATGAATGCGCAATAGAGGAGAACCAATGCACCATAATGGTGGTATAGAGTGATTTGGATGCACACCGGCAGTTATGGGAGTGAATTGCCACCTAGTCTAGTCTCTTAGGCAGTTACATGAGTGAACTGCCACCTAGCTGGGTTAACTAGTCAACTAGTCTTCAGTTAATTAAATGAACAAAGAGTAGTGAGGAGTAGATCAGGGAATCAAGGGTAATGCACCATTTTGGTGATTATCCCAATGAATGTGCACATTAGCATGGTGATGATCCCAATGGTGCATGGTGACAAAACCAATGCAACATCTAAACTCAACTCAACTAGTCAAACTGAAGTGTCAACTGAAAGAGAATATTCTCCAGGTGGAATATTCTCCCCTAAATTATAAGAGACAGGATAATGACTAATTATGACTAATAAACAAGGAAAAACCTTATGAAAAATAAATCCTACGTGTGTGTGAAGTAACTCCAACTCCCCCCCTGAACAAAAATATGGTGAAAATAAAGAATGGGTCCCGATAATGAGGTCATGTTAGGTACTGAAATACAAATGATACACTGAAATAAAGTGAGGAAAGAAGGAAAACCTCATGGGAACCCTCCCCTCCCCCCTCAAGGTACAATTTATGTAAAAAGAATAACTATAGTTTCTAGGCAACTATTTTCTTCACTCCAAGATGACTTCGTAGAGAATCAAACTTATGATCAATGAAGGTCTTAGTGAAGATGTCTGTCATCTGTTTTGCTGAAGGATAGAACTGTAGGTCGATGATCCCCTCGTGTACTAAGTCCTGAATGTAGTGAATGTGGATCTCGATGTGTTTTGTCCGCTTCCTATGAACTGGATCTAGAAATTGAGAGTGCTATGGTTGTCACACCAGATGACGACCAGTCGATGAAACTGAATGCCCAACTCAGTGAGAAAATGTTGTATCCACATAGCCTGCATGGTTATGTTAACTACCCCTCTATACTCTACCTCGAATGAAGATAGAGAAATGGTAGCTTGCTTCTTGCTCGACCAACATATAGACCCAAAACCAAGATTGAGTGAGTAACCATATGTGGAATTGGGATCAATGATATCGCCAGCCCATTCAGAATCAGTAAACCTGATGAGATATAATGTAGAGTCTTATACATAATGAATCCCAAAGGTGATGGTTCCTTGTACATATCGAATAATACACTTTGCATCCTTCCAATGTAGCTCATGCGGATATTGCATGAACCCGAAAACTGCGCCAACTACATAGGAGAGGTCTAGTCTGGAGTGTGTGAGATAGAACAAGTTCCCCACTATATTTCTGTACAATGTGTTGTCAACCAGTGGAGTCTCCCTGCCATCCTCAAGTTTGACTCCTGATAGGAAAGGAGTTGGAGCAGACTTGCAGTCTGTCATGTGAAATATCTCAAGGATATCTCGTGCATACTTGGCCTAAGATAGTTTGATGCCTGATCCATCTTGACTGATCTCGAGTCCAAGGAAGAAGTGTAGAGGACCCATGTCCATCATCAAAAACATGTCATGTAGAATCCTCTTGACTGCAACAATCACTGAAGTCGAGCAACCGATGATAAAAAAATCATCAACGTACAAAACTAATAGTATAATTGAATCAACCGTCCTAAGAATGTAGACATTTGGGTCTGATTTACAACGTACAAAGTTATGTGACAAAAGGTAGGAGTCCATCTTGGCATACCATGCCCTCAGAGCTTTCTTGATTCCATAAAGGGACTTCTTCTATCAACAAACCAAAGATGAGTCCTGCATAAATCCATGGGGATGCACCATGTAGATATCCTCAGAGAGATCACCATGAAGAAATTCATTATTCACGTACATATGATGGACTTCCGATCGATTGGCCGCAACAATGGGAAGTGCCAATTGTATGGAATCCATCTTCGCTACTGGAGCGAAGGTATCATCATAGTCAATACCATGAACCTACTAAAATCCTTTGGCGATAAGCCTGGATTTGTATCTACTAATTTGTCCATCTGTTGTGCTCTTGGTCCTGTAGACCCATCTACATCTGAAATTTTTTCTCCCATAAGGAAGGGGAACTAGATCCCAAGTCTGGTTTTCGAGGAGGGAGTTGTACTCCTCCTGCATGGTAGATTCCCAAAAGGGATTTACAACAACCTCGACATAAGACTGTGTATCTAAAGAATGAAATAATAAAATATGTCTGGAGGGCAATGGTTCAGTGGAATTAAGTGCAAAATGAGGCTCCTTGAAATTAGATCGAGTCCTCCTAGTATCAGTTGGATCACCAATGAGATCCCCTGCATCCTGAAGAGTAGTCTGTGCCCACTTGGGACTCTTCTCTTGATCTGCAACTGCATCTAGATGATCTGACTCTACATCTGACTGTACTAAATCTAAATCTAAATCATTTAAGTCTTTTGAATCAGAACTCTCATCTAAAGAAGATTTGACATGTGCATGCTCATCATCTCAGACAGGTGGAAGAATGAAGGTGTCTGCATGTGGCTGTTGAGGTACATGTGAGACACTTTCCTTGAATTGGAGACTTCACTCAATGATGAGTCGGTCTAAGGAAATATCAATAAGCCTATATCCCTTCACACCGTTGGGGTATCCAACAAAAATACATTCAATGCTCTATGTATCAAGTGCCTTCCTCTTTTCAGAGGGAATTTGGGCCCATGGACATGAACCAAAAATATGAAAGTGGGTCACTTCTGGTTTGAGGTTGCTCGAAGCCTCGTAGGGGGTATTATCCTTGACAAATCTATGGGGAGATCTGTTTCAGATGTATGTTTCACAATTAAGTTATTCGGCCCATAGTCTCTATGGTAGTGACTTTGCATGCAGCATGAAAGATGCCATCTCCTTTAGAGATATGTTTTTCTGCTCAACAACTCTGTTTTCCTAAGGATTATAGGGAACTGTATGCTGCAACCAAATCCATTCCTCATGGAAAATATTATGGATCTCATGATTTACATACTCTCCCCTGATATTAGTTTGAAGGACTTTGATCTTCTTTCCAGACTGTGTCTCAACCAAGGCTTTGAAATCTTTGAGGTGTTGAAAGACCTCATATTTTTTCCTAAGAAAGTAGATCCATGTAAAACGTGAGAAATCATCAAAAAAAATGAGAACAAACCTCGCTTTGTTGATGGATGGATGCAGAAAAGGACCCATAAGATCATTGTGGATCATATCTAAAGGTGCATAAGCTCTATGAGACATTACTTTGTCAAATTTCTCTTGAGGGTGTTTTTTGAGAACACATCCCTCACATACTCCCTTCAAGAAATGGATGTCTGGTAGACCATAAACCAATATTTTCTTGCTAATTTGTTGCATGTATCTGAAATTCAAATGTCCAAATATTTTGTGCCATATCGTACTACTTTCATCAACATGAGTAAGCAATAAAGCAGAATCAGATTCAATGAATTCATAAAAAGTATACAATCTAGAATGATGATTTACCTCACCGGTAGCAACCCTGGAGTTGGTTTGCATGTCGTAGATGTCCACATAATTCGGTGTGAATATGAATTTATTTCCAATGCCATAATTCATCATCTAATACACAGAGAGAAGGTTGACGTAAATTTTGGTAATGTGCAACACATTCTTGAATCTTCTGTTAGTGAGTTGAATCCTTCCTTTGCCCGTGATTTTGACAGAAGATTTGTCCCCCATTAGAATAGGAGGACCTTTGCATGCATCCAATGAAGAATATACTACTTTTGAGGCATCCATGTGATGTGATGCTTCTGAATCAATGATCCAAGCATCAGGAGAGGAGTTGATGGCAATCAAGGCATGGCTAGAATTGCCTTTCTTGGAATTTTGATCTTCTGGCTTCTTCTTCTTGACACCCTCAAGGATACGATCTCTAAGGTTGTTTTGCTGAGTTATTTGAGTCATTATATCTATTTTGTTTTGCATGCATGTGGATTCTAGATGGAATCCTTTATGATAGTACGTACATTTCTCCCCTTTTCTTCCCTTTTTCCCTTTGGATCCAGAGGCATCATGTTACACATTATTTTGGTCATCTTAATGATCCATTGACAACCATGTATTCATGTTCCCAAAATAGCCTATCTTCATGAGAAAGGTGACTGGATTTATTTTCCAAAAATATTGTTAAAGAGGGTCATCGCAGGCTCGACATAAGATAAAGTGCGACGATGTCTGATCATTGCAGGTTTCCCTAAATCTAGTCTGCGATGAATCTGCAGGCTGCTATACAGCTGGGGTGCGACGATGCCAAAAATCCAACAAGAGGTCGACTTCATGAAAGTTCTATAAGGGGATATTCTAGAAGATGAGGTGGAATCTATATGGTTTGGATAATACTCACTTCCTTGTTTTGGTGGGATTACCCTTATCTCTTTAACCATCTTTCTTTCCCCTATATAAGAAGGTATTTCTCATGGAAAAGGATAAGGTTAATGAAGGTTGAAATTGGCTAAGATTGTATGGAGATTTTTGCATTTAGTCACTCTTGAGGGATTCATTTCAGTTCATCAAATCATTGTAGATCTTCTTCGTTCAAATTTGGAGCAAGTGTGTGTTGGAGCAAAGAGTCATTGGAAGGGGACCTTGCGACATCAAGGCTTCAGTTGTAATCTCCACTTTCACTTTAATATAATGCAGTGACACGTTTCTTTACCGTAAAACTAATCTCATTTTATTGTATGATGCCTTGATCACATGCATAGGTTCTCTTTGAATATGCTATGTTTCTTTCACTTTGGCTGTCTTGTGTTCTCTTGCAGGTCTGATATCACAAGAGCACTAGAGTGTAGCTAGGACGATGATGACACGAGGAAGTGATATTTAAACGGTATGTCACTTATCTTTCCTTTGATAGTAAATTAAATGATTAGAACTTAGGGAAAGTGTCATGCCCTGTCTTGTTTTGTTCTAGATCTAGGTGGATCTAGGGAGATCAATTTATGTCCGCATTTACTGATAAGTCCCATAACAAAATTGTCGACCATACTAGGGATACAACCTCCTTTTGATTTTATGCTTCCCATTTTCCTTTAGCTTTCCTTTTTATGATATTTTTCCTTCTCTGAGTCTTTGGATGATCCATTTTGACTCCATGGGTTTAGAAGTTCTTTTGGACTAGTTGTCTTCTCCCAAATTTTCAAAATTTGTAGACATCGTCGCACTGTACCTTACTAAAAACCTGCAAAAATCCTAAAAATTCACATCCTGCTTAGTTGTTCCAGTGAGAAGACATCACATCCTTCTTTTTTAGTGGCATGGAACTATCCTATATCGTCGTACTATGACTTATTCCTGGCCTGCAACAAATCCTGTAGGTTTTGATGGAGTAAGTCAGTTTTCTTTTTACTACCTAGATCTATTTTGAAATCTTGGGGTGAACTTCTTTTACCCATGATTGATTGATTTTCTAAGTTTGGAGCTTGCTTGTGGTTGGTTTTCAACAAATTGAAAGTCTTTCTTTGCTATTTGCAAATTCTTTCCCATACTCATTGTCACAAGGATATAATCTTGGATTTTCATCTAAGTGCTTGTTTGACAAAGAGTCTTTGGTTTGTCTTAAGTTTTGGATTCATTTCATTTGTCATATTGTCAGTTGATTACAAAACTTTTTTTCTTTCTTATGTCAAGAAATCTTCTTATCTTTTTGTTTACATTGTGAATCCGATTTGGGAACAGTGTTGAGAATGTCTTGATTTTCTTAGATTGCATTTCTCCTTTCATTATTACATTTATGTTTTTGTATTGAAAGGAAAGATTGAGTTCATTTGTTCTTTTAGCAATCTTTTATAAGATTTTTTTTTACATTCCAATATTTATAGAAAAAATTGGAAATTTTGTAGTTAATGATTGTTTGGAATCGTGTTCATTCAGAATCAAGGAATTGCAATTAGTAGCTTGTTGTACTTCAAAGAAAAAATACCTTCTCCCTACTGTAACTAGATTTTATTGTATCGAAAATTTCACATTAATCTCTTTTGCATTTTTGGGTCAAGGTCATAACATCAACTGTTTCACTTCCATATCCTTTGTGAGTAAGCAACAACCTCTAAAAAGACATCATAAATCTAAAATAATTAGTAAATTTCATTTTGTAGGGATATTTACACCAACATTAGCTAGGATAACRCTTTGGAATAGGTTGTGAGGARTACTCTCCAAAGCATAAAACACACAATAGTATCTTGTGATTGGGAGAKTACAMACCCAATTGCTACATTTTGTCCTGGGAAGCCCTTCTCACACAAGGGTCAATCATTAKGTCACATTAAGACTAGCAGAGTTACTCACCCTACTTTGTTGGTCTTGGTGTAGAGATTGCACGTATTATGGGGGTCGCTTGAAGGTATACCCACAATGATGAGTGGAAGACTTTCAAGTTGATTTTGGGCTAGATACCCTRCCTTTGYGTGTGGATCAGACTATCGACTATTTCCCCAGGCATCACTATTGTAGTTGGTAACCTTAGTAGCCTATATATTTAGGGTCTTTACACAAGGTGACTGTGGAGGGACAAGTCTTTATGGTACCTGGAATCGACATTGGCCAAAYTCACTCRGGCTCCTTGGAGGGTATACTCATGATTATGTGTGGGAGATTACACCAGGGTGTAAGTTCGTTAAGCAAGTCATCGACAAAAAATTTCCACCCTCTTATCCCAACCCCTTCTTGTATTGATTTTGCGACGTTGGATTCCATCACCAACTAGTGACTTCGAAATAAGGAGGCTTGTTTGTTTGGTTTGAGTCCTAGATATTATTAGTGAGTGTTGCTTGTTTCCTCTAGCCGGTCATAGATTTATTTCGTTCTTTTCTTAGTTCAAGAAACATCGGCCTTCGTCATTCACATAGGATGCAAGGGCTACCCCTGGAAGATCCAGAAGGTTACCAACCCTTTCCTCCTAAATCACTAGAAGGCTCTCCAGAGGGAGTAGTTAACAACTAGGTAGCTTCTGAATTTGGAAGCACACACTCTTTAGAGGAATTTCAAATTTTTTCAGACTCTTTAGAGGCTTTTAGACTCCCCCTTAGGCCAAATGCATGCATACTTTGCATGAAATTGGTTGGAGAAATTGTTGTTTTTGATAATACGGGAGTATCCGCTGGACCTAGCATAGGATATGGAGTAGAGGATCCATTCTTTCAAGGTGAACCATTTAGGAACCCATCTCAGACAACTGGAAATTCCATTCCACATTCCATTCCTTTAACAGTGCGTGACCTTTACGGTAACCTAGGAGCGAGTCTCGACCAACCTGTAGCATCACAAGTGCCTGAAACCTCTGTCACATACACAATACCTTTGGATCATTTCAATGGTACCACTGGTAGTGTCACCACCATTTCAGACCAAATATTGATTGGTTCTCACTCGATCCCTACTTCTCAGATGATCCATTCTACTATGATTGTGCAAGCCACCACGATTCCTACCAGAAATGTGGTTATCTCCCAAGCTCTAATTGGGACACCACTTTAGTCTAGACCAAATCCATCACTTCCCCCTGGGTACACAACCTTGAAAACTTCCATTGCTACCCCTACCCAAGGTGCATCCATACTTTTCATTCCTCCTGGGTATAATGTTGTTGTTGGATATGTTGCTACACCTACCTAATTTATCTCCGGAGGGATTTATGTTCCTCCTCCACCTTTGTTTGGAGGATTTGTCCCTAGTGGCTCCAATCTAATTGGAGGCACCAATCTTTCGTTCAATTTTGGTTACCAGATCCCTGTTGGAGGTCAACCTCAAGCTAGGGGGAAACATCAATTTGGGAGTCAAACCCAAATTGGGTCTCAACCTCAACTTGGGGAGAAAACTTAGGTTGGAGTCCATAACCCACCATATGGATAGAACGTACCTAGATTTCAATCCCACCTTTGGAACCTATTTTCACAAGGAAATCCACAATCGTATGGGGGACAACATCCTCAAGTTAACTCTTTTGTGCCCCCTTACTTCAGGAAATCATATCCAGGTTCCCTAAATCCCACTTGGGGTCAAGGCGTTCAAACTAGTGCCCCTTATCAAGGGAACCCCTCTACCCAACCTCACCTTGCGGGCTATATGTCCCAAAACCCTCCACAACTGAGTCTGGCAGGACTGGATAATTATTTGCATACTTCTTACAGTCCTATCGATATACCTATAGGACTTCCTCCTCAGAACTACCAGTTTCCATAAGTGAACTGACAGTTACCTTTCCTGGCCACTTTGGACTTACCTGATCTATCTAGGATTCTGAATGATCCTATATTATATTCTCCTCAATGGCCCATCATATTGGCCAAGTTACCATCCGACATCCCTAAATTTGACGGTCGAGTAGGAGAAGATCCTAATAATCATGTTATGACTTTTCATCTATGGTGTTCATCCAACTACTTGATGGATGACTCCATCAGACTACAAATTTTCCAACGAACTCTCATGGGCTCGGAAGAAAAATGATACATCAAGTTACCTCGAGGTTTCCTCAATGATTTTAACACCTTAGCCATGTCTTTTCTGACACATTACCAGTTACCAATTCGATACGAGATGGGAACTGGAATTTTGAGTTCTTTCAAGAAATCCTCCTCTACTCATATTTCTAATCTCATTGAGGAGTGGAGGAGGACACTACGTTTAATCAAATTCCCTCTTCTTGATCAACTATTAGCCGAGTGGTTTACCAAATCACTCATTGGACCTATTTCTCATGATTTCTCCATGGTTGGTGTTGTCACTAAAGAGTAGGCGATTAGTCGTGCTCAATATCTTGATCTCGTTTATTCACAAACGGGAACTCTTTATGAATTGATCCCTGATTCTCCTCGTCCTTCCACCAATCCCACTTCGAAGCCTCCAACAACTTCTCACACTATTGATGGTGTGATTGACACTTTCCATGCTGAGAACCAGTCTTTGCCTGTCGATCACACCAATCCCAAGATTAATAATTCCAATGTGCAAAGCACTCCTACTCCTACTCCTCCCATCGGTAATACTGTCGAGGTTAATTCTGTTCAATCCACATCTACTGGGAAGAATCAAAATAAAAAGAAAGGGAAGGGTAAGAATAAGGAGGATAAGAATAATAATCCACAATCTGATAAAGCCAAAACACAAACTGTTGATGAGAAAGACAAACATAATCCTCGTTACCCCTACCTTATCTGTGGTGACGATCATTACACGAAATATTGTCCAAGACGAGCCAAAGTTTCTAAGTTCCTTCACAGAACCAAAAAACCTTCTACACCTATCATTTTTTCACAACCTTTCCCTTCTCAACAACAATCCCAACTGGTCATTCATGACCAGGATACCCCTTCTACTTCATCTTATGTCCTTATGTGTACTGGTGACTCTAAAAAGAATGACGTTGCAGTCGCAACTCAAGCCAAAGATTACTCTCCGTTAAAGGAGAAATTTGATGATATACCACCTTCGTTGGTTCAACCTTCTCCCTCAACTTCATCCCCCAACGGTCCTCTTCATATCAAATGACTAGGCCTTGACACAGTCCTCCACCCTCCTCCCAAGGGAGTTGTTCTAAAGTTTGTGTTTAACTCACGCCCATGCTGCACAAAGATACAATATTGTAGAAGATCTTGTGCAAACACCCTCTGCGATGTCATCTCTCAAAGTCCTTCAAATTTTCCCAGCTCAATGGAAGGAACTGTTAAAATCCATCGATGGAATTGACCCCACGAATACTAATCTCATAATATTTGACTTGGAAGATCACATCCCAAGGCTTCCCCCTTAATTAGCATTTCATATACAAGTTGTTGTTGAAAACAAGAATATCCGTAGAACTATTATTGACGAGGGAGCTTCGACTTGCGTCATGTCTATTACATGTTGGAAGTCCATTAGCTCACCTACCCTCACTGAATAAAACAATAAACTTAAATAATTTAATGGTACAGGTTTCAAAGCCTACGATATTCTTCTGTCATTGTCTATTACATTGGAAGGTAAATTGGTCAACATTGAGTTTGAGGTCTTTGATGTGCCTCTTGATTACAATCTTTTACTTGGTCGTATCTGGATTGAATCCATGCATGGAGTCATGTATACCCTTTTCCGTGTGGTACGTTTCCCCCACCTAGGAAAGGTTGTTACTGTTGACCAACTGGCCTTCTTTAATTCTTATTCTTGTACTAGCAAAGTTCCCTTCATTTCGAACACACCTCCTGGTTACGAGAATGTTGGCGTGGGTCTTTTGAAAGATTCCACTTTGATGGGTGCATTTCCAATTCCACCACTCGATATTCCCTCTCCTTTTGTTGCCTCTATTAACATGATATCCACTACCTCTCACGAAACCCATGCATCATATGATGCATGGGTATTCCCTAGCCCTAGTGATTACTCTCATTACAACGACATGATGCCTTTAAGTCTGGTCAAATCTTCTTACCGAGCCATTCAATCGACAACTTTTCCCCCTCCTCTCTCAAATTCATCTCCTGATCCATTTCATGTGATATTTCCTACTGATGAGATGATTATGCCAGTCATGTCCATTTAAGATACCCCCTGGGACGATGGACATCATCGATCCATTCTCTTCCTCGAACGTGACACCATAGAGAGTTATCAATGGATTTCGACTCCATCGACCATTGTGGTTGTTTCGTCAGTTCCCAATTCATCACACGATGTTTTGTACGAATGGAACTTGAGCAACATTTCACCTACCATTCCTCTCGACATATCTATTAAACCCAGAGTCGTGAAGAATCTTCATATTGGAGCCTCCTATTCTACCGATGAGGTCCACGATCACAAAGCCCTTTTCCAAGAATTCCATGATGTTTATGCCTGGAATTGATCCTGATATCATTGTACATGAAATTAAGACATACTCGGATGCTAAACCCGTTCGACAGATACTTCACCCAGTACACCCACGTAAAGATGTTGCTATCAGGCTTGAAGTTGAAAAATTTCTCAAAGATGTCTCTATTTATCTCGTGGCTTTGACTGACTAGGTTTCCAATCTCGTTCTGGTCAATAAGAAACAAGGTACCATACACGTCTGTGTAGATTATAGGGACATAAATAAGGATTGTCCTAAGGACAATTACCCAACCCCCTTCGTTGACCAGATCATAGACGACAGTGCCGACAATGAAATCTTCTCTTTGATGAATGGTTTCTCTGGGTATAATCAAATTAATATCTTACCCACAGACCAACACAAGACCGCTTTCATTTTCCCTTGGGGGACCTTTGCTTACCGGAAACTACCCTTCAGTCTTCAGAACATTGGCGTGACTTTTCAACATGCTATGTCTTATGCTTTTCATGATATTAAGAACATTGTGCAACCTTATATTGATGATCTACTGGTGCATTCCATTCATCTCCAAGATCACCCAGCACACTTGAGGGCCATTTTCGTACATTATCGTTATTATTGTATTTGCTTAAACCCACACAAATGTGTATTTTGTGTTGAGTTTGGATGACTACTTGGTTTTATTGTGTTGATACATGAAATTCAAGTAGACCCCTTGATGGTTGAGGCTATCCTTAATCTACCTCCTCCTTCCACTTTACGCCAACTCCAAAGTTTGCAAGGGAAAGCAAACTTTTTACATCACTTCATACCCAATTATGTTGAACTTACGAAAGGATTTACTCGACTAATTAAGAAGGGTTACGAGTTTTTATGGGACGATACCATGAACATTTCCTTTGAAGCTTTGAAACTTGCCTTAACCCATACACCATTACTGATTCCCCTTGACTATAGTCGAAACTACTTCCTCTACTTAGTTACTTCAGACTCTACCATCGCCATGGTTTTAGTCCAAGAGGATGATTCACATGATGAACATGTAATATACTATTTGATTCAGAGTCTCACAACTACCGAAACCAAATACCTCCATGTGGAGAAATTGGCCTTGGCAGCTGCGCAAGTTGTCCAACATTTTCGTCATTATATCTTATTACGTAGGACCACTGTTATTTCTTATTGCAACCCTATAAAAAATATCCTTACAAGACTATTGCTAGGGGGGGAAGTACTCCAAATGGATAGTGATTATCCAAGAGTTTGACTTAGAATTTGAATGTGCTAAGTCTAAGAAATCTTTGGTTTTCGTCGAGCTTATATGTGACCTTCCCTTCGCTGAAACATAAAATGTGGCAGAAGATTCTTTACCTGACGAATCTCTTTTTCTGATCAGTTCTGACGACATATGGTACAGAGATATCATTATATGCCTCCAAAATCAAAATTTCTAACCCAATCTCTCTAGTACAGATCATCATCGCATCCGTTATCAAGCCCACCAATACATCATTCTTGGTGATACTATTTACCATCACGGGATTGATTCCATTTTTTGACGATGTCTCACTTATGACAAAGCCGAAAAATATTTGAATGACTTCCACTCTGGAGCATGTGCCAGTCATATGTCTGGGCATGCCACTACCCAAAATATCTTACGAGCAGGTTATTTCTGGCCTTCTTTGTTTAAGGACTGCATCACTATTGTTTAGAAATGCCACACTTGCCAAACTTACAATAACAAGATAAGATCTCACCCTACTCCTTTACATCCTATAGTTTCCATTAGTCCATTTTCCAAATAGGGCATTGAATTCATGAAATGTAACCCTCACTTGGACGAGGGGGCATGGATACATCATTGTATCTATAGATTATAAATGTGCCGAGGCGATGCCCACATTTGATAACACCAGGAAAACTGCAACACTTTTCATTTTAAATCATATCATTTCTTGGTTTGGTATCCGTCAATCTATCGTCATTGATCACGGTAGTAATTTTTAGAATTTTATGATGTCCGAACTTACTGAAAATTTGGGTCTTCTCCATGAAAATGCAACCCCCTATTACCCACAAGCCAATGGCCAAGTTGAAGCAATTAATAAATTTCTCATTACTATGGTTCGACGAATGATAGGAATTCATAAGACAACCTGGAACACGATGCTATTCTCTGCATTATGGGCCTATCAGACATCTGTCAAATCTGCCACAGGATTTACACCTTTCCATCTAGTTTATGGTATCGAGGCTATCTTGTTGATTGAATGTGAAATACCATCTTTGAAACTGGCCATTGAACTTCTCCCCAATACCTCTGCCGAAAAAGAGCCTCTTTTTTATTTGATGCAATTAGACGAAACTCATCGTGATGTCTCTATAGTTATTGAAACTGAGAAGAAATGTGTCAAATCCCAATACGACAAGCATGTCAAACCACATGTTTTTTCTAAAGGTGATCTAGTTCTCCTCTACAAACAAGATCGTGATTTGCTAGGGGCCAGTAAATTTGAGGCCATGTGGCGAGGTCCTTACATCGTCAAATGTGTTTTGGATAAGGGAGCTTATGATCTAGTTGATTATGATGGAATTACTTTGAGTGAGCCTCAGAATGGGATTTACTTAAAGAAGTACTATTCTTAAGTCATTTTTGCATGAGTGCTTGTATTTTTAGTGTATTATACTTTTTGCGTGATTTTTTCGTTGTTTGGTTTCAACCTTCAGCTGCTTACCTTGCATTGTTCTTGGTTTCCAGATGTCGGTGTCTTCGCTACCCTACATTGGCTTCATCGATGGCACTAGTCGTAGTACTCAAAACTTAGCATTTGCTGCTTGGGAAATTTACGCACCCACAGATGAATTGATTAGTCTACATGGTGTCTGCCTTGGTCGAGTAACTAACAATATCGCAGAATAGAGTGCAATCATCGAATTATTGACCAACGTTGTGTATCTTGGAATCCACCATCTTATTGTACACCTCGATTCGCAGTTAGTAGTCTTAAAATTGAGTAACATCTATTCCATTCAAAGTCCTACGTTTTTTAGGGTATATTTACGATTCTCCTCTTGGAACATCATTTTGATTACATTGAATATAAAAACATTCCTAGATGTCTAAATACATTAGCAGATGCATTGGCTAATTATGCGTTAGACAGACATTTGAGAAATTTATAAAATCCAATCACATTTTGTATATACAAACAAGTAAGACAATAGAAGCCTCATATATATAATGATAATTTGTTTTACAAAAATGTCTTTGTCCGAAGACCAAAATATCAAAATTGTGAAGCACATGGCTTCATATAAAAAATATAGCATCAAGGATGCTACTCACGATAACACACGACTACCCTCGCTAGCTTGTGAAGCAGTCGACTGATAGATGCAGACACACCCACTATGTAGCACTAATAACACCTAGGGATCTCATTGATGGAGGCATCTGAGATGTCCACTGTCAATCCATCCAAGTTCTTCTCTATTTCCTCATAGTCAGCAGTGGCCAGTCCTTCTACCTAGACCCTCTCCCCATGCATCTGAATGGGAGATGAACCTTGAGGGTGATGAGGTCCCACATCTACATCATCAAAGATTTTTTGATTATTCATCGGATTAAGAATATAAAAACATAACATATTTCAAAATTACAAAAACATTATAAAAAAAAAAAGTACTTATTACCTATGTTCCCCCATTGAGAACCTTCAGGAAGAACCAAGTCTGTGTCATCGCAGAAGTCCAGGCCATCATATCCGTAATCATCTATCATAATCATCTAGGGCCACAACCAATCAAAGAAAACATCATTATACCTGAAAATAGGCCCAGTCACATGTCGAGCCATGAGGTCACACCACATCTTCATTCTTGGATCTTGTGGGGTCGGTGTGCCCCACTCTACCTGTAAATGCAAGTTTGGAACCCTCTCTAGGAATAAGGACACCAAAATTGATCTGTACCCAAATTGTTTCAAGTCACCTCTTCGACACTTGGTCAATTGTTTCTTCATGCTTCTGAGAACCCCGTCACTCTTGTTGAAAATTCGGGGATCCATGCATTCTAGTGCATATTGGAAATATCTCTGAAGGTCCATGTGAGTAGTTGTGCTCCCTGTTACACATCAAAATTACTCATTTCAATGGTGACCTATTTTTGTCATTACAAGTGTCGCATTTTATCCATAAGTGTCACAAACATCATTCAATCATCTTTCATATGTTGTATCTCGAATGATTTCACAAGGAACACTTGAAGACACCCTCAGAGACTGGTTAAAATAAGGACATGTCATTTGACGAAGAGTACACAGCTTTTACCATGGAAAAAAACACTTAAAAGTCATTTTTGAAGGGCAGCGCTCCCCTACCCACGGTCAGGGAGTGCTAGCGCTCCTTTGTTAAATTATGAGCTTGATTTCTTATGCAGATTAATTCTTTTATTTTCTTCAATACTTTGATTTCATCTTAATACACTTCAACAATTCCAAATCATAATCAAATAGAAATAATTATGTATATAAGTAAACATGCATATCAACAACCCGTATACCCTAGGGAAACCCTGTACAGGGAGAAAAACCCCAACAAACAATATTCCTTTATTGCATTAATAATGTAAGATCTCTTATAAATATCCACCATGAATGATATGCTCTCAAAGAGCTTGCCAAGATGACTCTGACCTTACAAATACTTACAAGACCATGTTGAAATACACCTTTGATATGCTGCCTCTTTATCACTGATGTGCTCCTCTATTGTTTCACCCTCAACCTGCATATGAAAACTGTGTTGCAGAACTATTTTGAAGAGAGGGTTCGACCTCTTCTTATATAGGCTAAAGAGGGGAAGAGGGAAAGCTCAAAATAGTAACCTGAATGCATGCATTAAACATAACTCAACTTCCTGCTTTATTTCAAACTTAGAACTAGACTTGAGATTGGTTACAACTCAGCTTTACACTTTAGTTCGAACTTAGAACTAGACTTGAGATTGGTTACAATTTAGTATTACACTTTAGTTCGAACTTAGAACTAGACTTGAGACTGACATGATTTAGTTTGAACTTAGAACTAGACTTAAGACTTTAGTTTCAACTCAACATTACACTTTAGTTCTAAAGTAGAACTAGACTCAAGACTTTAGTTGCAACTCAACATTACTAAAATAGAACTAGACTAAAGACTTTAGTTGCAACTCAACATTACACTTTAGTTCTAACATAGAACTAGACTCAAGACTTTAATTACAACTCTTGACAAGGCAATTCTAAATTCTCTTCATGGTGTATAATGTTTACACGTGCCAACATGCTAGATCAATACAATTACAAAATTTTCAATATTAGGAATATTGTTTGTTTCTAGCTCATAGGAATTTTATATTCAACCTAACTTTTGCTAGATGCCTTGACTTTTTCTCATGGCTCACAAGGTTTGACTAGGCTCACAGAGGTTGTATGTTCCCCCTGACTTTTGCACTGGTCTGTCTATGCTCACAGAGGTTGTATATTCCCCCTGACTTTTTCACTAGACTGTCTATGCTCACAGAGGTTGTATGTTCCCCCTTAATTTTTCATTAGACTCACATAGCATCTCATTTGTCCTAAATTTTGGTTTGACTCATAGAGGTTGTACGTTCCCCCTGGATTTTGTCAATACCTCATAAGACTGGTTGATTCTCCAAATCTCCCGGCTAGCCTTAGGGTGGCCCGTATGGCCTCTCATTGGAGAATGACTGGTGATGCTGCCAAATTTAACAGTCCCTCTCAGGGAGGGAGTCATTCTCAGCCACACTAATCTTTCCTATCAGTTGCACAAACTGTCTTGAGGTCAGAGGCTTGGTCAGGATATCAACTACCTGCTCCCTCGTGGCTATGTACTGTAATTTTACAGTTTTTCTTTGGACCAAGTCTCAGATGTAGTGGTACCTCATGTCAATATTTTTTGACCTGTCATGAAATACTGGGTTCTCTGTTAATTTTATGCAAATTTGATTATCACAGTGAACCACTGTCATCTCGATCTTGTCACCAAACAACCCAGAAACCAATTTTCTGAACCATACTGCTTCCTTGCTAGCATCACTTGCTGCAATGTACTCAATCTCTATTGTACTCTGTGCAATGGATCCATGCTTTTGTCTTGACCAAGAGATCATAGAGGATCCTAAACTGAAGTAGTATCCGAAAGTACTCTTCCGATTCAGTGGGATTCCTTCCAAATCAACATCTGCATACCCATGCAGAAATAAACCACCACTGGATGTATATCTCATACCATAAGTAATGGTCCCTCTGAGATATCTCAATATGTTCTTTGCTTCCACCCAATGTCTCTGTATCGGTTCAGTCATGAACTCACTCATTGCAATCACTGCATAGCATATATCTGGCCTAGTGTGGATCATGTACATCAATGATCCAATCAACTGCCTATACATGGTGGGATCCACCAACTCTGAACCTGTATCAGAATCATGTAGCTTCTTCAGGTTGGTAACTATCGGAGTAGACATGGATTTTCAATCCATCATACCAAACCTCTTTAGTACATCCACTGTGTATTTTCCTTGTGCCATAAATATCTCGCCCTGTCGTTGCCACACTTCCAATCCTAGGAAGTAATGCATCAAGCCTAAGTATTTCATCTCGAATTATGAGGTTAGATCCCTCTTACACCAGGCTATTATCCCTTCATCTCCTATTAGAAAGAGATCATCAACATACAAGATTAGTATAACAGGTTGGTTACCTCTTACCTTGAAGTATAGATTTGCATCAACATCACTTTTCTGAAATCCCAGGCTTTTAAGAAAGCCATCAATCTTGTCATACCAAACTTTGGGAGCCTGATTAAGACCATACAAGGCCTTCCTTAGCTTGCATACATGAGTGCCTTTTTTATGCAATATAAAACCATCTGGTTGTTCCAAAAAGACCTCTTGTTCAATCTTTCCATTCAAGAATGTTGTTTTTACATCCATTCGATGTAGTTTCCAACCAAGTATGGAAGCTAAAGAAATAATAGCTCTAATGGAGGTATACCTGGATACAGGAGAAAAATTATGTTCATAGTCGATTCCTTCTTTCTGAGTGAATCCTCTAGCTACAAATATTTCTTTGAACTTTTCCACACTTCCATCAGTTGCATGTTTGATCTTATAGATCCATTTGGAAGAAACCATTGATTTTTCTTTTGGCCTTGGCACAATGTCCCAAACATTGTTATTTATAATAGAACTATATTCCTCAAGCATGTAATCCTTCCATACTTTTAATTTATCTTCTTATTCAAATGAATAAGGTTTGGCATCACTAATTCTTCTCATCAGTGCAACATAGCCTCCAAACCTATGAGGCCTCTTCCTTTCCCTGAAAGTTCCTTTGGGAGTAGCTAACCTTTCTTCTTCCCACCCTATTTATTTAAGCCACCCGGGCTTCCTTTTAGCTGGAGGTTCTTCAAGAGTTCTTTCTAACACTTCAGCGGGTTCTAAGGGATAATTACTTGTCCCTTCATGAGGTTCCTCCCTCTAACAATCCAACTCTTCATTTTCAGAAGAGGGTGAAGCTGGTTGAACTGCTTCTGAATCCTGCTGAAGCTCTCTGGATTTCTTAAATGCGGCTTCCTCATGGAAAGTCACATCTTTGCTTACCTCTATTTTCCTCTAAACTAGTAAAAAAATCTTGTAAGCCTTGGAGTACTCACTATACCCCACAAACACCCCTTTCTTGCCTGAGGGTTCCATATTTTTACTCTTTTCCTTAGGGACATGAATATACACAGGACATCCAAATATACTTAGATGCCCTACTTCAGGTTTGATCCCTGAGAAGACTTCTTCAAGAGTCTTGTCCTTCAAAATAGCATGAGGACACCTATTCTGAATATACATGGCAATGGAGGTAGCCTTTTCCCATAAATAATTTGGCAGATCCTGGTCAAACATCATTGCTTTCATTGCCTCAAAAATAGTCATGTGTTTCCTCTCAGCAACACCATTTTGTTGAGATTCATATGGCACGTTCAACTGTCTCTTGATTCCTGCTAACTTGCAAAAATCCTCAAACTGAAGAGATTCAAACTCTCCTCCATTGTCTGTTCTAAGGATTTTGATGTGTTTCCCTATCTGCTTTTCAATAAAGGATTTATATTTTTTGAATTTATCAAATGTGTCACTTTTATCTTTAAGAAAATATATCCAACATTTTTTTGATTAATCATCAATAAAAATGACATAATACAAACAACCACTCAGTGAGGGAGATGAAATGGGACCACATACATCAGAATGAACTAGATCTAAGATGCCCTGAGATATGTTCTCACTACTAGGAAATGATTTCGTTATATTTTTACCTAGCATGCATCCCTTACAAATTTCATTTTTACTAAGAGAAATAGAGGGCATGCCACATACCATGTTCTGTAGATCTGGAAGAGCTTTGTAATGAATATGTCCAAGTCTTCTGTGCCACAACTCACTAGAGCTAGTCGCATCATGAGCCAATACCTGAACTGACTGTCTTAACATGACGTACAGTTCTCCACTACAAGTTCCAATGGGTTATGTTGTACTTAAGTGGCTACCTTTATCCCATAGTAGTGCCTTCTTGTCCTTGAAGATCACCCAATATCCCTTGTCCTCAAGGGTTGCAACTGATAGTATATTATTCTTGAGCCCTGGAACATATAATACTTCATCAACATGAAGTCTAGACCCATATTCCAATCTGAAGGAGATAGAGCCTACTCCCTCTATCTTGTAACATTTTTCATCCCCAGGCTCAACCTTCACTGCAAAATATTTTGTCTCGAATTCTGAGAGGATCTCCTTGTACCATGTCATGTGCTTTGATGCACCACTGTCTACTAACCAAGTTTTCGGCCCCGTAGAAACTAAACTGGATAAGGAAGAAACCAAATAATATTCTTTCCTATTTTCTTTCTCATTAGAAGGACTTCTCTGATTTCTTTTGGATTCATCATCCTCAACAGTTGAGGCATGATGTTTCCCTTTCCTAGGAAATTTATTTCTAAACCAACAATCTTTAGAAAAATGACCCAAATTATTACAACTAAAGCATTTAATGTTATATGTATCAATATTCTTGCCTTTGAATGTACCTTTGGTGTTTGGCTTCCACTGAGATCCTTTCTGGAAAGTGACTTTCTTCTTTCCCTTTAATATTGATGCTAAAGTTGAGTGCTCTTCTTTTGTTGTCTCGCTCCTGGTAGCTATGCGACTCTCCTCCTGGAGGAAATCATTCCATAACCTCTCAAACGTGGGCTGAATATCTCTCCCACTTACACTGGATAAGAAGGTCTCCCATGAAGAAGGAAGACTGCCAAAAATGGCCTGCATTAAATCATCATCGTCCACTGTCACCCGTGTGACCAAAAGTGGATCTCTGATATGATCTATCCTGGAACAGAAAGATGACACTGATTCACCTTTCTCCATCTTTAAATACTTAATATTGTGCTTAAGTTTCCTCTTTTGACTTGGAGCTTGTTTCTCATATAGATTCACCAAGGTATCCATACAGTCCTTTCCAGTCATCAACGAAGTCATTGCATGCATTATACTGTCTTTGACTAAGTCAAAGATGATTTTCTTGGCCTTTGATTGACTCTTCCTGAAAGCCATTCTTCCTGCATTATTCGTTGGTTCCTCCACCACTGTGGTCACATACTACTCAATATCATGCTCTTGCAAGATATTTGTTATACGAAGCTTCCACACATTAAATTTGGTATATCCTTCGATCCTATCTTCGACCCTAACTGAAATGGAGGATGCCATGGTCATCACACTGGAAACTTAATCAATATTTCTTGGATATGTGTGTACCTACTATTTCACTTCAACACGTTTAACACACCCTAAGCTCTGATACCATGTTAAATTATGAGCTTGATTTCTTATGCGGATTAATTCTTTTATTTTCTTCAATACTTTGATTTCAGCTTAATACACTTCAACAATTTCAAATTATAATCGAATAGCAATAATTATGTAGATAAGTAAACATGCAAATCAACAACAGATATACCCTGGGGAAACCCTATACAGGGAGAAAAACCCCAGTAAACAATATTTCATTATTGTATTAATAATGTAAGATCTCTTACAAATATCCACCATGAATTCTCTTCTCTCAAAGAGCTTTCCAAGATGACTTTGACCTGACAAAGACTTACAAGACCTTGCTGAAATACACCTTTGATATGTTCCCTCTTTATCACTGATGTGCTCCTCTATTGCTTCACCCTCAACCTGCATATGAAAACTGTGTTTCAAAACTGTGTTGCAGAACTATGTTGAAGAGAGGGTTCAACCTCTTCTTATATAGGTTGGAGAGGGGAAGAGGGGAAGCTCAAAATAGTGACCTAAATGCATGCATTAAACATAACTCAACTTCATGCTTTAGTTCAAACTTAGAACTAGACTTGAGATTGGTTACAACTCAGATTTATACTTTAGTGTGAACTTAGAACTAGACTTGAGATTGGTTACAACTCAACATTACACTTTAGTTCAAACTTAGAACTAGACTTGAGACTGACATGCTTTAGTTCGAACTTAGAACTTGACTTAAGACTTTAGTTGCAACTCAACATTACACTTTAGTTCTAAAGTAGAAATAGACTCAAGACTTTAGCTGCAACTCAACATTACTAAAATAGAACTGGAATCAAGACTTTAGTTGCAACTCAACATTACACTTTAGTTCTAACATAGAACTAGACTCAAGACTTTAGTTACAACTCTTGACAAGGAAATTCAAAATTCTCTTCATGGTGGATAATGTTTACACGTGCCAACGCACTAGATCAATACAATTACATCATTTTCAATATTAGGAATATCATTTGTTTCTAGCTCATAGGAATTTTATATTCAACATAACTTTTGCTAGATGCCTTGAATTTTTCTCATGGCTCACAAGGTTTGACTAGGCTCATAGAGGTTGTATGTTTCCCTTGACTTTTGCACTAGTTTATCTATTCTCACAGAGGTTGTACGTTCCCCCTAACGTTTGCACTAGACTGTCTATGCTCACAAAGGTTGTATGTTCCCCCTAAATTTTGCATTAGAATCACATAGCATCTCGTTCATCCTGACTTTTGGTTTGACTCACAGAGGTTGTACATTCCCCCCAACTTTTGTCAATACCTCACAAGTTTGGTTGATTCTCCAAATATCCCTGGCTAGCCTCATGGTGGCCCATATGGCCTCTCATTGGAGAATGGTTGTCGATGCTGCAAAATTTAACATCCTTGGCCTCCTTTGGGGGAGCAGTGAAATGCTCTGTGCCCCATTTTGAAGGAGCGTTGGCTTGTTTGAAAGAATCTTGGACTGTTGAGGAAAATCAGGGAAAAATCCCCCTCATCTCTGGAGTTAGTTGTATTCAAATTTGAGATCAAGGCTATATCTTAGGAAGGATCCACAACTGATGGAGAAATATCCTCAACCCATCCCAATAATATCTAAGGTGGTTAGGCCTCTATAAGCCTATATAAGGAGGCCTCCTCATGGTGAAAAGGGGAGACATTGAAGGCATCAAACTTATGATCTCATAAGGAAGATAATCAATGAAGCATAGTCATTTTGTTTGTGGATCATTTGAGAAAGGGGTTGGAAAAGGAGAGTTGGAAGAGGTTGCTACAACTTCATCAAAGGTCTGTAAGTATTACTATCGAGCTCTCATTAATACATGTGCTTGGCCTTTTTCTTTCAAGGTTGTGTATGCCTACATGAACTTGTCTTTATTGGATATATCTAGTTTCAAACTAATCGTAGCAGAATAGGAAGTATGCTTTGTCTTTGATTGGATTACAAGACTTGTTGAAGAGCTTTAGGATCATATCTCAACTTGGACTGGGCAAGGACAAACATTGTAAAAAGGTACATATTCTTCCTCTTCTCTATAAATTAGCTTAGCTAGGTTTAAAAGGGTGTCAGTGACCAAAGTTAACACCTTTCTTTCTTGATCTTAGAGTTTAGGGTTCAAGAGGAAATCCACTTGTTCGCAAGGGAATTTTTCTGTAACATAAATTGGTGACTCCTATGGGGACCGAAGCTTTCAGTTTTGGTTTCCTTCCTTGATCTTGTTTTGTCCTTTTCTCACCTTTAGATATTATTCCTGCTGTGTTTTTTATTCTTAGAAGTGTTGTTGGTTCTTGGATTCATCCCATACACATTCAATTTCTGGATTTTCCTGAGTTTTTTTATTTCTGGGCAATTTTTATGAGTTCTGAGAGGCTAGAACTCCCCTGCCTCTACAACCAGAGTGTTATCGCTCCCTTGCAGGATCCCATAGAGCACTGCAATGCTCTTGTGCCCTTGACACCAGAGCGCTGGTTTTTTTCTTCTAAAAAACATTTTGGGAGTTGATCTCTCAGTCTATTTTTTGTTGATTCATCTACTCAGGGTTATTACCATCTTAGTGTGTCCTTGTTTTGGCCTCCAACATCTTGATTTATAAGATTTGATTATGTTTTGTTTGTATTTTTTACATTTTTCTTCCTTACTTTGAAGTCACTCTTCTTCATTGAAGATTTAGAATCAATTTACTGTTTTCTTCTCATTTATCTGACTGAATGAAAGGTTTTGTAAGGAAATTCAGAGATCTATGACCCATTCCATTTCATCTTTGAGGTCATCATGTCCAAAAATTTCTCTCATGTTTGAGATTTTTGGTTTTCTTTTTGCAAATTTGGTTTTCTCTTTCTTTCTTGTTTAATCATAATGAGAGTGTGTTTTGTTTATGTGAAGTTTTTCTTCCAATTGCTTAAATCTCACAGATCCTGAATTTTGAATGACATAGGAAGCTTTACATCAAACTGATTATCAGTCACATTTAAACAAAATGATATATTTTCATGATTGTTTTTTGGATATTAGAACAAATTTATAATATTTTAGCATTATATTGGCTTCTTTATTGAGAAACAATTACATGAGGTTACTGCATCTTAGTGTTTGACAGTGAAAAGGAAATTTTTATCCTTCCCTTAAATAGAAATTCATTGAAAGAAAAGACTATTTATCATTTCTTATGCATTTTTTCGGAATTGAGTCAAAATATCACCAGTTTCACTCTCATACACCCCTGAGTAAGAACAATTGCAAATCAATGCTAATTAAAATTGATCTAGAACTTTTTTGTTTAGAATCCTCCACCAACATTATACTAGGATTAGTTCTTTGGATTAGGATGTGAGTACAACTCTCCAAATAATTCAAAACAAACATTAGAATCTTGTGATAGGGAGAGAAAATCCAATTTTCATACAAGCTTGCTTGGATCCCCCTCTCACACAGGGGTTACACACGAGGTCGCATTCAGGAGAGTTACAGAGATTATCCCTCAGTGGTTCAACCATTCATAGTAGTTAGATCATTTATTGGGGGTTCTTCTTGAGGTTCAATTGTTTTCATTTGGTCTCGATGCTTCATGAATTCCAAATCTGTTTGGGGTCCTCTGGAGTTCTACTGGTCCACTTGTCCTCAGTTCTCTCAAAGGATTTCAGATTTGTTATCCTCCCCATACGTTCAAACTGGACTATCGAATGTACCCACTTAGGGGTTGACTGTGAGTTGGGGTCCTTAGTTGCCATAATATTTAGGGTCTTTACACAAGGTGACGATGAAGGGAAGTATTTGCTGTACCTGGAACAGATGATGGCCAAACTCACTCAGGCTCCTTGGAGGGTAAATCCACAATCACTATGTGGAAGCTTGCACCAAGCCGTAAGTCCATTAAGAAGGTCCCCATCGTAACTGTTCTACCCACTCATATCCTAGCCCCTTCTTGACTTGGTTACACGACGTTGGATTTCATCACCAACTAGTACGACCATCAAGAGAAGGTTTTTTTTTCTTGGTTTGATTCCTAGATTTTGTTAGTGTATGTTGTTTCTCTATTTTAGTTGGACATAGATTTTTTTCATAAAATATTTGGTTCTGTCAACACTGACCCTCCACGCCATTCGCGTAGGATACTAGGACTTCCTCCAGAAAATATGGAAGATTCTATCCCTCTACCTCCTCATTCATTGGAAGGCTCTCCTCAATAGAGCGAGGTCCAGGACATTATAACCTCACAAGAAGAAGGTTCTGCCTCTTTAGAAAGTTTTTGAATTGTTTTTTTATTCTCTAGAGGCTTTTTGCATGCCTCCTGGATATGAGAGACGTATTCTCTAGCTGAATTCAGTTGGAGAACTTGTTGTCATTCACACTTATGGAATTCTGACCAGACCCCATTCAACCCCTAGAGTTGGTGATCCCCTTTGTACTACCAACATATTTATAATCCCACCTCGCACGATGCGGGACCTTTACGTCTCAGGGGTAGGTGTCGATACATTTGTTGTATCACAAATTCCTGAAACATTTTTTTCCTACACGATACCTTTATATCAGTTTGATGGTACAACCGTTGGTCCCAACACACAGTCCGTAGGTCCAAACACACAGTCAGTTGGTCCTAGATTGACTTTTTCTCTATAGATGGCCCATTCTACTATGGTCCCTCAAAATGTGGTGGTTAACCAAGCTCCCATTGGTACACTACTTTCATCTATACCTCCTTCGTCACTCCCCCCTGGGTACAGAGCTCTGAATCCTTCTGTTTCCAACACTACCCAAGTTACACCTGTAGGTTCTATACCTACACTATTATTTGGAGGAACTGGTCTTGGTGGCTCTAATCCAGTTGGAAGCACCAGTCAGTTGTTCACGTCTAGTTTCTAGATCCATATAGGCACTCAACCTCATGATGGGGGGAAACCTCAATTTGGGAGTCAACCTCAAATTGGGACACAACCTCAGCTTGGGGGGAAACCTCATACTGGTGTCCATCATCCATTATATGGACAAAATGCATCTGCAACACCGAATCCTTGGAACATTCCTTTCCCAGGAAATCCACAATTCTTTGGGGGACAACATCCTCAAGGAAAACAACAATCTCATCCTCCTCATGGAAAAAATGTTTACCCCCCTTATGGGAAAAAAAATCATCCATTTTATAATCCTCAAAACCCATCAGGTTATCCTCCACTTGCACATGTTTCTCAATTATCATTGAATCCTATTTATCCTGGTCAACAACAACCATATGTAGAAGGACCTACTAGATACAATTATCCACCTAACCTAGTTTACGGTCCTACTGGTGTCCCTATGCCACACCAATATCACCCTCAGGTTGACCAACAACTACCATTTCTCGCTATTTTGGATCTCCCAAACTTGTCTCGGTTGACTAATGATCCTATACTACATTATCCTTTTTGGCCAGTGATACCTGCTAAACTACCTTCCAGTATTCCAAAATTTGATGGTAAACTTGGAGAAGACCCAAATAACCATGTGATGAATTTCCATTTGTGGTGTTCATCAAACTCTTTAATGGACGATTCTATACGTTTATGTCTTTTCCAACAAACACTTACGGGCTTAGCGGCCAAGTGGTATATTGAACTTCCACGTAGTTCTTTCCAAGATTTCAACTCCCTTTCCATGTCCTTTCTCATGCACTTTCAATTTCACATTCATTACAAGACAGGTATCGAACTCTTGACCACCCTTCATCAAAATAACTCCATACACATATTCGATCATATTCATGAGTGGAGACGACAACGAAGGTTGATCAAAGAAATCATTCCTGACCAGTTATTGGCAGAATGGTTTACCAAATCACTGTTACCCTCGATTGCTCGTGATGTTTCCATGTGTGGCACAGTCACCAAGGAAGAGGCCATTGATCAAGATCAGTACTTAGATTTGGTTTATTCATAATCTGTTAATTTGTATGAGTTGACTCCAAATTCTACCCATGCCACTACCGATCCATCCAAACCTTCATCCTCCTCTCATGCGGATGGCATTTTTGGCTCCGTCAAAACTCAATATGCTTCCCAGTCGACTGGATCTACACATCGAGATGCTTCTACATCCACTCCTAGTTCGACCTCACTCTCCTCTACCTCCCCCCACACTCAAGTCTTTGAGGTGAATGCAGTTCAGTATGCCCCTTCACAACAATCTATAGGTAAGAATAAGACAAGGAAAAAACCCAAGAAGAATAACACTAATGAACAACCCAAGATCAAAACCCACCACTTGCTACTAAAAATCAACCACAGTGGAAACAAAAATTCCCATGTCTTATTTGTGGTGACGATCACTACAGTCGAGACTGTCCACATCACGATGAAGTGGAAAAACTTTTTAAGGGGAATTCCCAACCCGCCGTGCTTACACAACATTTTCCTCAACAACAATCTATGGTTGCTCAAACCCCCTCTCTAGGGCATAGTTCTAGCCACCCTTCTCATGATGAAGCCTTGATGAGCGCTCACATTTATATGTTTAGTGGAATCGATTTAACAACTCTCTCTATGACTTATGACACATCAGTTAAACCATACAAAGAAAAAGTCTCTATTGGTTCGTTACCGGATCCATCTCCTCCAACCATTATTTCTCCTTTTGTTAGTCCTCCATATGGGTCACTAATGATGGAGAAGCCTACTTACGACTCTATATTACGCCCTCCCAAGAGCACCATCCATAAATCTACTTTCAATCCTAGTTCACGAGCCGCCCAAAACTACAACATTGTTGAAGATTTGGCCCAAGCTCCATGTGCTATGTCTGCACTAGAAGTTCTACAACACTATCCCAGTCAACGTAGAATGTTCTTGGCTGCCATTGGCACTTTTGATCCTGGGTTTTCTAATAACATCACATTTAACCTGGATAATTTTAAGTCACGAATCTCTCACCAACTTGCTTTTCAGATTGATGTTGTGGTTCATAATCAGCACATTCATCGCACTATAATGGATGAGGGAGATTCTACTTGTGTCATGTCGTTAGCATGTTGGAAAGGGTTAAAATCACCTGCACTTAAACAATCCCCTACGTTGTTACGATCATTCAACGGGTGAGGTTTTCATCCTCATGGAATATTGCAGTCTTTAGCCGTTTAGTTAGGTGGAAAAATGATTTTTGTTGATGTCGAGGTAGTCGATCCTCCTCTCGATTACAACTTTCTACTTGGAAGAAGTTTGTTTTATTCTATGACTCTCGTAGCCTCTTCGGTGTTTCGATGTGTACAATTTCCTCATCAAGGTAAAATTGTAACTATCGATCAGTTAGATTACTGTACACCCGATGCTTGCACTCCCATTACCAACAATATTCCCTTTTTGGGAGATCACAAGATCACATATGAAAGCGTTGGTGTTGGCTTGTTGAAATATTCTAGCCTTATGGGTACCTTCCCTACACCACTTCCTCCTACCACACATCATATTTCCACCATCAATATGATTTCAACTA
>ML805355.1:113729-129159 GCA_009831015.1 Picea engelmannii | reverse complement strand
GTTTTATCATCATATAAATCCAGATCACTTGCGAGCAAGTGTCCTCAAATAATAAGTTGGTAAGTGCGTCAGAGCGGGATGTTACATACACCCCCTCTTGGTAAGTGCGTCAGAGCGGGATGTTACATACATTGTGAAAGAAGCTAGGAACTAAATTATCATTTAGTTAAGCTTATCATCCTCAGACGGATGGACAAAATGAATCAGTGAACAGAAGTCTGGGAGACTTGCTGAGGAGCTTGGTGACAGAACACCACAGCTAGTGGGACAACATATTACCACAGGCAGAGTTTGCGTATAACGAATCAGTTAGCAGAAGCACAGGGAAGAGTCCATTTTAGATTGTTTATGGCATACAACCAAGAGGTATTTCGAGTATTTGGTCAAGTGGAAGGGCCATATAATAAACTGAAGATGAAGAAAATCAGACCATACAAGGTCTTGAAGAAATTTGGGACAAACGCTTACGAGATTGAATTACTCGATGGGATTGGAATTTCTCCGATATTCAATGTCTCATATTTGTACCCATATAAACCTGAGGAAGCAGAGACAAAAAATGAGCAGCCAGAGGTGCAATGGCAAAAGCAGATGCCAGTTGCAGAAAATCCGCAGATGGAGTACATACTGGACAAAAGACTGAGTAGAAAGACTAGGCGAAGGAAATATTTCGAGTATTTGGTCAAGTGGAAGGGACATCTAGTTGAATATGCCAACTGGGAGAATGAAGCAAAAATACAGAAGCATGGATAGACCGTGTGCAAACTCATGGACAGGAGCCCATGAAAATTTTCAAGCGAGAGAGTATGATGCAGGAGCATTGCCAACATCAAGCGAGCGTGGGGTGGGCGCCAATGCATTTTGACATATGATAAAGTTATTTGAATCTTTTTGAAAATTTGATGTGTCAAACATAAATGTAATAATTAAAGAGGGAGGCGTACTTGTAATATTGTAAACAGACCTTGAGCGTCCCGCTCTCGTTTGAAGTAGATAGAAGCATTTATGATAGTTAATGCAAGTAGGTAGAATTGAATTCCTAGATTAGACAGTTTTAGAAGGAACGAGGGAAACGGGATATAGACACCCTCACTTGTATCATTGTAACAAAAAATATAGAACAAGAGCATAGAGGAGAAGTAGAGAGATGTGTAGTAGATTCCATGTATAGAATTTCTACATTAATACAAGAAAGCTGTGATTCAGACTCATGGTGTTCATGTACTCTCTGTGTATGCATTTTTGAATGTTATGCTCATAGTTTTACTCTTCCTGTCATGCAATTTATTTTATGCTATGTATGAATGATTTCTTGTTAAATGTCTGAAATTTGAGAGAGAGAGAGAGAGAGTAAGAGAAATGAATTTCAATTGTTTCTCTATCTGAGCAAGAGTTCCTGCAAGGAGTGCAGTTGAATTTGTCTGCAAGGAGTGCATCGACAAAGTGTTCAGAGGTTTGTCTCTGAAAGCTCGGGAGAGATAGCTTTTGTTCTCATTCCTCGGTAGTGTAGTTAGGCACAAGAGCCGTGCAAGGAATACGCAGGCTGAGTGAAGTCTCAGAGTTGAGGATCTGAGCGAAGTATCGAAGGACTGTTGTTGTAGAGTGTGCGCAAGGTTGAAGAGCATTCAACACCTCAAGTGTTTGGAGGTCGCCGCAAGGAGTGCGTGCAAGGGTCTTCCTCAAGGTTTGAAGTTGTAAGAAAGCTCAGGAAGGATAAATCCTTTGAAACTATTGAAGGTAGTACAAGAAGTGGGTGAATTTGAGCGATTAGAAGGCATCAGAAGTTTGTGGCGCAAGTGGATAAGTCCGGGGAAGAATCCTTGGTTCACTTCGCAGAAAATCATCAGGGGAAAGAAATAGACGGTCAGAATTCTCTGTAGAGAATTAGCGAATACCCGTCAGTCGTCCGATCTGATAGAGAAGCAAGAAGGTTACGGTCATTTCCAAAGTTTCAAGCTCAGGAGATCATGACCCGTTGGATCCTCACCCAATTACCCGTCAGCTGTAGGATCTGCCTGGAGTTGCATGAGGGTTAAACTCTCACAGATAGAGTGAAGGTCCTGAAAGGTGTCAGGATATCGAGGTGTTGGATATCAGGATATCGGAAGTCCCGTGGACAGGGGATCGGGTAAATCCACAGTGAAAACCCCGATTTTGATCTGGACCGTCCATCTTGAAGGGACATGTGGTGGAGATCAAGCACCCGTCGGTATTTCGGCTACTAGGGTTTTAATTTAACAGGGAACTAAAACATTGGGGAATCGTAAGTCGTGAAATCCCAAGACTGAATCTGGACCGTACCTTAGTTGAGATAGGTGGTGTTAAACAAGAGCTCGTTGGAATTTTGCATGTTGGATTTTTGGGATTCAAGAGGACATGAGGACATCGGCATTTGACTTCGCGAAATCGTGAATGATCAGGGGTCGTTCATCGGTTCAGACACGTGGTGGAAATAGGGGAGTCCATCGGCATTTCGGGAGTTCAGAGGCCAAGAAATCAGAGCATTTCAACATAGAAAACTCGTAAATCACGAGAAGTGATCAGGAGCATCCATCATAGGAGGACGCGTGGCGGAGATCCAAGTATTTGAGAAATTTCCCGAAAATAAAGCCATCTATCGGCATTACGGGATTCGGAAAATCGGGAATCCTGAGGACAAAGTGTTCGTGCATTTTGGAAATACGAATTTCGGAATCCCGATAAGGTGGGAAGGTCCACTGTAGGGCCAACTGACGTCATATCGGGATATCGAGAATCCTGAGGACAAAGTGTCCATGCATTTCGGCATTTGAAAGCTCGAAACCCCGAAAGGAGATAGGACTGCAGTCACATAAGGGTAGGTCGTGTGGACCAGGAGTCTAGCCTAGGGGATTAACTGAAGTCGAAGCATATCAGGATATTGGAGATTGGGAAATCGAGAAGGCAAAGGTTTACGACATTATGGATTGGAGAACCCCGAAGTTCGAATTCTACTTTTCTGTGGAGAACAGAGAAGCAATTAAACCTAAAGGCCGTAAGGAGCAGAAAAACCCTGTGGGTTGATTTTATCAGAGATTTCGAGGAGGGATCAAAGAGCCACTTCGGCTCGAAGGTGGAATTAGAACGATCCTTAAGACCAGGAGGTCAGTGTAGAGGCCTTTGCTGAGGTAGAGGGTGCGTCTGCGTCACGCAATCGTAATTGGAAAAGAAGAAGGTGGCTTGTATAAGCTGAAGGGTCACTCAGAAGCAGCCATGACCCATGCCATTGAAAATCCATGTGAAATTTGGCATAAAATATTATCCCACAACAACTACAAGGCATTACCATATGTATGAAAAGCAATCACAGGTCTACTAGAACTCAAAGTTGACCATGAAGGTGTGTGCAATGGATGTGCACAAGGGAAGAACTTCAAGAACCCTTTTTCGAAGAGAGAGAGAGAAAAGCAGAAGGAGTCTTAGAACTCATTCATTCAAATGTGTGTGGCCCAATTCCATCACCCTCCATTAGTGGGTATGTATACTATGTATCTTTTATTGATGATTATTCTCGTAAGACCTAGGCTTACTTTTTGAAATCAAAAGATGAAGTGTTCAGTAAATTCAAGGAATTAAAATCCTTCATTGAGAATCTTTTTGAAAGAAAGATCAAGATACTCAGGTCAGATAATGAAGGATAATACACTTCAAAAGAGTTAGTGAAATTCTGCAAAGATGTCAGGATCAAGAGGGAGCTCACCAATCCCTATAATCCTCAACAAAACAATGTAGCAGAAAGAAAGAATAGAACGATAATGGAAGTAGTGAAGACCATGATCCATGATCAAGATCTTCCAATATGCTTATGGGAAGAAGCAACAATGACAAAAATATATGTACAAAACTGATTGTCCCATAGTGCACTTGGGTTCAAGACCCCGTAAGAGATGTTCACCAGAAAGAAGCTAGAGGTAAGCCATCTCAAAATATTTGGCTGCCCAGTATTTGTACATATTCCAAAAGAGAAGATAAACAACCTGGACCCCTCAGGAAAGAAGGGAATATTTGTGGGATACTATGAGGCCTCCAAGGCCTTCAGAATTTATATACCAGGTCACCATCACATTGAGATGAGCAGGGATGTGACCTTTGATGAAGATGAGGAACTCAAGAAATTAAGAAGATGTCATCTTGAAGAAGTATATGAAGAGGAACCTATAGCTCCCAGAGTTGCAGAATTAGTGAGGGAGGTTTCCAGAGTTGCAAAACTAGTTAGGGAAGTCATATCTTTCCTGATGAGGAAATTCTAGAAGATCATGACATAGTATAATTTCAAGAACCTCCTCAGATGACAATCTCCCATAAGAGAAATCCTGCTTGGGCTAGGGAGTTTATTAAATATGGAGAGAATTATGGCATTCCCAAAGTAACCACGAGACAGGTGAAGAGACCTAAGACATTCTCCATTTATATGGCTTTGATGTGTGATCTCCTAGAGAAGGAGCCTACCTTCATTGAAGAAGCCATTAAGAAGAAAGAATGGGTAGATGCCATGACAAAAGAATAACAATCCATGATAAAAAGTTATGTATGGGAAATAGTTCCCAGACCGAAGAGAAAGGATGTGGTATCTTCCAAATGGATCTTCAAAATAAAACATGCTATTGATGGAAGTATTGAGAAGTATAAAGCAAGGTTTGCCACTCGTGGATTTTCTCAAGAGGAAGGCATTGACTATGAAGATACATTCGCTCCTGTAGCTAGATACACTTCGATCAGAACCATCATAGCCCTTGCAGCTAAGATGAAGTGGAGGTTACACCAGATGGATGTAAAGAGAGCTTTCCTAAATGGTGTCCTTAAAGAAGAAATGTATATAGAACAACCTCAAGGATTTGAAGTTGAATATAGGAAGACTCATGTCTATAAGTTGAAGAAGGCTATGTATGGGTTGAAGCAAGCTTCTAGAGCTTGGTATGGCAGGATAGACAATTTTATGATGAGCTTGGGATTTACCAAGAGTAAAGTAGATTCTAACCTCTACTTCAAGGTTATGAATGATGAGCCGATGATATTGTTGTTGTATGTGGATGACTTATTCTTAATTGGAGAAGAAAATCTCATCACAGAATGTAAGAATAAGCTCGCTTCAGAATTTGAGATGAAATACCTTGGCCTAATGCATTATTTCTTAGGTCTTGAGGTATGGTAAAGCCTAGAGAGAATCTTCCTTAACCAAGGAAAGTATGCAGTATAAATACTGAAGAGATTCAACATTTTAGAGTGCAAGTCCATGAATACACCCATGGAAGCGAAGCTGAAGCTACTGGTCGAAACTTCATCAACATTAATTGATTCTATGCTGTATAGATAGATCATTGGATCGTTGATGTACCTGGTGAACACCAGACCAGATATCTATTTTTCCGTGAACACTTTGAGTCAGTTTTTGGTAGAACCCAAACATGTTCACCTAGTTCTTGAAAAACATGTGATGAGGTATGTTAAGGGTACATTAGATTGTGGTCTCAGTTATGATGGAGATCATGAATTCACACTGAGTGGGTACACTGATTCAGATTGGGCTGGAAGTGTCGCTGACAGGAAGAGCACTTCATGATGTTGTTTCAATTTGGTATCGACCATGATCTCATGGCAGAGTAGGAAGCAATCCAGCATTGCTCTCAGTATAGTGGAAGCAGAGTACATTGTCTCATGTTCCACCAGATGTGAAGCTATATGGCTTCAAAATTTGTTGACAGGTATATTTGATCTAGAGATGGAAGCAACCACAATCCTATGTGACAACCAGAGCTACATAAAGATGACAGAAAATCCTATATTTCATGACAAGTCGAAACACATAGATATATGATACCATTACATCCATGACATGGTGCAGAGAGGAGCCATAAAGCTCCAATACGTTAGCACGGATGAACAAGTTGCCGATGTGTTGACCAAGTCTCTATCTTGTGTAAATTTTGAGAACTTTCGAGATAAGCTTGGTATAGTCCAAAAGGACCTCCCTCGAAGGGGGGAGTAGTGTTGTGTTGACATGCCAATCTAGTACCGTGTCTCCAGCTTAATTGTTGTGTCAAGATGCCAGCCTAGTGTTGTGCTTCCAATTTAATTGCTGTGTTGAGATGCCAGTTGAGTGTTGTGATTCTAGCTTGATTGTTGTGTTGAGATGCTAGCCTAGTGTTGTGCTTCCAGATTAATTGTTGTGTTGAGATGTCAGCTGAGTGTTGTGTTTCCATCTTAATTGCTATGTTGAGATGCTAACCAAGTGTTGTGCTGCAAGCTTAATTGTTGTGTTGTGATTCCAGCTTAATTGTTGTGTTGTGATTCCATCTTAATTGTTGTGTTGTGATTCCAGCTTAATTGTTCTGTTGTGATTCCATCTTAATTGTTGTGTTTTGATTCCATATTAATTATTGTGTTGTGATTCCATCTTAATTGTTGTTTTGTGATTCCAGCTTAATTGTTGTGTTGTGATTCCATCTTAATTGTTGTGTTGTGATTCCAACTTAATTGTTGTGTAGCTTGTCAGCCTCATGCTGTGATGATGTGCCAACCTCGTGATGTGATGATGTGACTAGCCTCATGTTGTGATGATGATGTATTAGTTTTATACTAATTAAAATTGATTCAGATGATAATTTCATTCCATTGAGAATGATGATGTTGCTGATGAGAAAAAATTTCGATGATTTATAGATATCCCAGTCAATGTTCCAAGATGTTGTTGATGAGTTTGTTCTCTCACTCACCTGATGTTGTTGATGATGTTTTCCTCTCTCTCACCTGATGTTGTTGAAGAATACCCTTCTTGTTAAGGGAGAGTGTTGAAATAATGTCACTACAAAGAGTATTCTAATTATTATTGATGTATTATTCATTAGATCAATCCCCTATTGCGGATTGATCATGTCGGGTATTGTAAATGACCAAATCCCCTTTTGCGAATTGGTCAAAATATAATTATAATAGGCAGAATAAGAAGTCGGCCCCATAATATATTAAAGGTGGTTATAACCACCCAAAAGAAGAAATCGACTATGTCAGTGAAAAGACACCTCCATCCACATGTTCCAGAGTTGTATAAATAAGGAGGCTAGAACCTCATTTAGACACACACTCACTTGTTCATCAAGAGACAAGTTCAGAGCTGCAGTTGGAGAAGAGAGAGAGAGAGAGATGCGTATTCTTGGGAGAGGAATTTCTATATTTGTTTGAGTTATCTCTTGGCATTGTATTGGCTATCTATAATAAGGAAGTTTTGTTGGGTTTTCTTGCCCATGAGGGTTTCCCAGGATAAATGATGTGTCTCTTGTGATTGTGTATTTCTCAGTGATCCTATCTATGCTATTGTTATCTAGTGAAATGCAAAGAACTCTAATAATATCTTGAAACTTAACATATTATCATATCTGACCTCATGGCATGTCATGGCATTGTGTTGGTATGCTTGTTCATAAATTGTAAATAAAATTTGAATGGGCTTCTATTTGACTTCATGACATTTTGTTGATAGGTTTTATCACGATGTTAAGCATATTGTCAAATAAGTTAAATTGCATCCTTCCAAAAATTATCAATGGTAGTCATAATTTAGCTCATGACAATATAAACCTAACTAAGTTATATGAACATGGACCCTGTTAGCAATAATTCTTGTCATGGGATCGAGAGCATTCAGGTCTGCAAGTTGCACGAAGTGATCAAGCGCAGCATGGGAGAATCCCTGTTTTTCCAAGTAGCAGGTCAAGCGAGCAGGCAAAATGTCGTCGGCAACATCCAAGGTCTATTTTTGCGAAGCAGATCAACGGTCGGTGGGTAGTTGCAGGCAACCGAGTCACGCCAAGTATAGTGCAGAAGTTTTTAAAGAGGTGAATGATCATAAGTCTCCGTGGAGAAATCGCGAAGTAACGAGGGCCGTTGATCGCGATCAGTTGATGCGTGGGTTCATTTCTTTAACTCAGGGTTCGTGAGTTCGGAGGGCAGACCATATCCTTTGGTTGCGTGAGATCGCGAGTCACGAGAATTGTGGAATGGAAAAAAAAAACCATCGCCTCTCAGGATTTCATGGAGGGAGAGTGCCAAGGTTCGACGCTCCGACTCGTGAGGTCACGAGTTGTGAGAGATGCTAGCACTTAAGCCTTAGCCGATGGTTACATGTGGAGGGCACCGATAGTAAAAAGAGCTACACAGTATTGCCGAGAAGATCTCAGTCGTCCATCCAGAGGGACACGTGGTGCGCGATTGGGCTCCTCACATTTTCTCCCATTGCGACTTTGAAGCACAAGGACTAGCTCTTCTCAGCCACGAGACATGAAGTGCCGAAGGTGTCCAGGGCCCGGGCCCACAGTATTGCTGAGAAGATCTCAACCGTCCATCCAAGGGGACGCGTAGTGCATGATCAAGCCATATCGTCATTTCGTCTGTCGTAACCTTGAAGCATGAGGAGCAACCTCCTCTTGTGCACTAAAAGTGAAATGCTGAAAGCGCCTTTGAATAAAGGCACAGGGTAACAGCCCGTGGTCACTTGGGGGTGATAGAAAGAGCTGCGCAAAGGGCTGAAGCACCGAGTTTAGCTGCAGAAGGGATCACTGTGTTCTCCAGGTGCCAGTTCAACTTGGTATCAATCCTAGTACCTGCTCGAAGTGAATGAAGAAGAGAGGGGGTGGTTGAAACCACGCCTCACTCATTAATTGCAGGGGATGGAGGGTCTGACAAACCGTCTGCCCGAGGAAGTCCTGTGTATCGATTTTCTCAAAGAAGCCATGCTGAAGTCTTCAGCTTGTCAGAGAAGTCTGCACATGCTATTTGAACACTTAATAGCTCAGCTACTCTCCTTACAGGAGCCATGCTGAGTTAAGGTGGCATCTGATGAAAGATATCAGTACGAGTTTGACTGAAGGGATGCCACGCCTTGGAGGTCCGAGCACGCCTCTGTTGGGCAAATTTGGAGGAGTATATGTAGGCATTTTTGCCATTTTTGTAAGGATCGATGGTTGAGCAGAGCTCCCGGTTGTAAATTTTTAATGAAGCACTGTTATTCTAGTTATGCATGAACTTCTGAGACTTCTTGCCTTATGAATGCCAGTTTCTTTCACGTCTCAGTTTTCACTGTGTTAGAACAGCTCGGAATTGGAGGGTCCAGTTGAGTTGTGACTGTTATAGGATGATGTATGTTGGATCACTGTAGTAGTTATGTTGTTTCTAATCAGTTCTTGTGATTTTCCCAGCGCTGAATGACTTGGAATTGGTGGATCCAGTCAAGTCCCCTTTCAGTTCCTTGAGACCTTGAACCAAGAGGATCTTGCATTCAGGGTCTTTCTTCTGCAAACCGCTGAAACCCTGTTGCCCAAAGTTGTTTGTTCACCTTCCTTACCAAGTCTTCCACCTTCTCATATTTTAATCAACCCACTGGCTGGAGTTAGGTCAAGACCTCCTTGGTCCCATACATGCTAGACCCAGTCTCTGAGTTAGGGTGATATCTCCTCGAGCCTTTATCTCCATTCGATCATCCCTTTATAGAAAAATCGTGACATTAAACTGATGGGTGTCGGGCTCTGCTCCTGCAAGCAATCCAGGAGTGACTTCTGACGCTGACATTTCTGGCATTGTTGCTGGGGACAAAGTTGAAGATTTTCCCTGGGCAGAATGACAATGATCAACTGATTCTGAAGGTGCACCAGAAATCAGAATTATTCAGATTGCTACTGTGCACCTAGCGACTCCACTGTGGTGACTCCATTGTTTCCACTTTACTATTTTAGTTGTGGCCACTGTTGGCACACCTGAAAGCTGACCCAGAGGAGCTTTCTCAAGAAGGTTTCAGCGACTGCTTTCTCAGCCTGAGAAGTTTCTTGGGGTAACGATAATGTTAATATCTGGCCTTTGATGGTGAACAAGGACTAGACACATTCGAAGCTGCACTTTTTTCACCTGGCGACTCCATGATTCAAGGATCGATTGGCGACTCCACTGGTTCGATATGGAGAAAATCCTTGCTCGCAGGTTTGCTCCTTTTAATTTTTCTGCTATTCTTGGTTTTCCTAATGTTGTCCCCTCTCTGGATGAATGGGGTGATTATTTGCCCATATTTGGAAAGTGTGAAGAGGACAACCCTGCTCAGCACCTCAGTGAGTTTCATGAACTCATGCGTCAATGGGAGATACATCATGAGGATGTGTTACTGAAGATGTTCATGTTCTCGTTAGCAGGGGATGCGCGTAAATGGTACCATTCTTTACCCCCTGCTAGCATTTCTTCACTCCATGGATTCCATGTAGCTTTCACCGCCTATTGTCAGAGGCTGTATCCCCCTGAGTTAATTTGTCATAATTGTTGTGAGGGATACCACAAATCTATACAAGATAAAGCTGTTTCTGACGTAAGCTGTGGGGAGGATCCTGATGACCTGGATCAGAACTCAGTCCTTTCTCCTCCCCATTCATCTGCATCCGAGGCAGGTTATGAAAGTGATGAAGTTCCCAGGGAGGAGGATGATGCCCTGAGTAAGTTGATGGAGCAGGTGAAATATCTCTCTGCCCAATTAGAAGGGTTGAAATATGAAGACTGTGCAGAGGATTTTCCAGTCCTTGAGGCAGACGCTCTGAGCAACTCTTTAAAGGAGATGATTGAAGATTTCGTAAGCGCATTAGCATGTACCCCCGATGATATTTCTTTCTCAGATCAAAGCGATGAAGTGGTAGTTGGGGAAGAGGACTGTTCTCTTTTTCTTCATGATATTTCCCATGATGTATCTACATTTGGGATTGAAAAGGAGGATCCGGAGATCGTTCCTTTTTTGCAAGATGAAGAAGTCTGGTGCTCACCCAGCTTTAACGACTATTCAGTTGAGGAGCAGTAGATCCCCACATCACAGATTGATGACCTGGGTAGAAGCCAAGCCGTGTATGACAACTATGAATCAGGTTATGAGCTGGACACCCAAAAATTCCAAGAGAAGACTGCAGAGCCTTCTCCTCTGTTCACAAATGAAAGAAAATGCGAGGAAATCAACCCCCCTGAGCAGCAAATTGAAAAGCAGAGCTTTCCCACAGGTCCTATCTATGATGATATGACTCTGACCCTTGGGAGAGCCAAGAAGAGGCACCAGAAGAACCAGAGGAGCAGTCGAAGATGCAGTTTACAGACTACGCAGAGCCAGTCAACGAGCATCCACCGCCTGAGATCAATCAGCCTACGTCAGCTATCCACCCACCTGTGGATATCAGAGACATTTGGTCGTGTGTGAACAACTGTGTAGCAGAAGAGGCTGTATTTTTCCAATTCCTTGGAAATGGCCACTCATTCGATGACCCTGTCAGCAAATACATGGAGTGGCATTTCCCCTATGCCTTGGAGCCGCCCTATTTCATCTCAACTCCAGCATGTAAGGAGGAGTTGATGAGTGTAAATGCTCTGCTGTCACGGCTACACCATCTACTGATGATCATTGACAGAAGGAAGGAGCTTCTATCCAGGAAGCTGCTTGGATGGCTATGGTGGAAGTTTTCTTTCACCTAGCCCATGTAAAATATTTTATTATCATTAGGACTGTATATAAATAAGCTCCTTTGAGCATGCATGTTTATTTTGTTCGTTTTTACTTATCGACATGTATTTTCAGCAGGCTGTTTTGAGCTTGACTCCATAGCCCAACAAAAAGGCGACTGGAACTACAGAAGGAGTTCTTAGAGCATCGCAGGGATGACTCTATCCCCCATGGATCCTAATGTTAGCGATAATTCTTGTCATGGGCTCGAGAGCATTCGGTTCTGCAAGTTGCACGAAGTGATCAGGCGCAGCACGGGAGAATCCCTGTTTTTCCAAGTAGCAAATCAAGCGAGTGGGCAAAATGTCATCGGCAGCATCCAAGGTCTATTTTTGCAAAGCAGATCGATGGTCGGTGGGTAATTGTAGGCAGTCGAGTCACGCCAAGTGTAGCACATAATTTTTTAAAGAGGTGAACGATCAGAAGTCTCCGTGGAGAACTTGCGAAGTAACGAGGGCCGTTGATCGTGATTAGTTGATGCGTGGGTTCATTTCTTGAACTCCGGGTTTGTGAGTTCAGAGGGCGGACCATATCCTTTGGTTGCGCGAGATCCCGAGTTGCGAGAATTGTGGAATGGAAAAAAAAACCATCGCCTCTCGATATTTCGCGGAGGGAGAGTGCCAAGGTTCGACGCTCCGACTCGCGAGGTCACGAGTTGCGAGAGGCACTAGCACTTAAGCCTTAGCCGATGGTTACATGTGGAGGGAACCGACAGTAAAAAGAGCTACACAGTATTGCCGAGAAGATCTCAGCCATCCATCCAGAGGGACACGTGGTGCGTGATTGGGCTCCTCGCATTTTCGCCCATCGCGACTTTGAAGTAGAAGGACTAGCTCTTCTCAGCCGCGAGACATGAAGTGATGAAGGTGTCCAGGGCCCGGGCCCACAGTATTGCCGAGAAGATCTCAGCCATCCATCCAAGGGGACGCGTAGTGCATGATCAAGCCATATCATCATTTCGTCTATCGTAACCTTGAAGCATGAGGAGCAGCCTCCTCCCATCCAAGAAACACGAAATGCCAAAAGCGCCTTTGAAGAAAGGCACAGGGTCATAGCCTGTGGTCACTTGGGGGTGATAGAAAGAGCTGCGCAAAGGGCCGAAGCACCGGGTTTAGCTGCAGAAGGGATCACTGTGTTCTCCAGGTGCCAGTTCAACTTGGTCTCAATCCTAGTACCTGGTCGGAGTGAATGAAGAAGAGAGGGGGTGGTTGAAACCTTTCCTCACTCATTAATTGCAGGGGATGGAGGGTCTGGCAAACCGTCTGCCCGAGGAAGTTCTGTGTATCTATTTTCTCAAAGAAGCCATGCCAAAGTCTTCAGCTCGTCAGAGAAGTCTGCACACGCTATCCTAACACTTAATAGCTCAGCTACCCTCCTTACAGGAGCCATGCTGAGTTAAGGTGGCGTCTGACGAAAGATATCAGTATGAGTTTGACTGAAGGGATGCCACGCCTTGGAGGTTCGAGCACGCCTCTGTTGGGAAAATTTGGAGGAGTATATGTAGGCATTTTTTCCATTTTTGTAAGGATTGATGGTTGAGCAGAGCTCCCGGTTGTAAATTTTTAATGACGCACTGTTATTCTAGTTATGCATGAAATTCTGAGACTTCTTGCCTTATGAATGCCAGTTTCTTTCACGTCTCGGTTTACACTGTGTTAGAACATCTCGGAATTGGAGGGTCCAGTCGAGTTGTGACTGTTATAGGATGATGTATGTTGGATCACTGTAGCAGTTATGTTGTTTCTAATCAGTTCTTGTGATTTTCCCAGCGCTGAATGACTTGGAATTGGTGGATCCAGTCAAGTCCCCTTTCAGTTCCTTGAGACCTTGAACCAAGAGGATCTTGCATTCAGGGTCTTTCTTCTGCAAACCGTTGAAAGCCTGTTGCCCAAAGTTGTTTGTTCACCTTCCTTACCAAGTCTTCCACCTGCTCATCTTTTAATCAACCCACTAGCTGAAGTTAGGTCAATACCTCCTTGGTCCCATACATTCTAGACCTAGTCTCTGAGTTAGGGTGATATCTCCTCGAGCCTTTATCTCCATTCGATCATCCCTTTATAAACAAATCGTGACATTAAACTAATGGGTGTCAGGCTCTGCTCCTGCAAGCAATCCAGGAGTGACTTCCGACGCTAACAGACCCAATGTGCGTATTGGAAAATTTGGGAATACAAACAATCAACCTATTACAACCAACATGTTTATTACAACCAACATGTTATGTATGGTTGGATTTTATATAGTTACATAGAAGCCACCAAAAATGATATAATACAAAAGCAAGTTCAAACCCAATGTGTTATGTATGGTTGGATTTTATATAGTTACATAGAAGCCACCAAAAATGATATAATACAAAAGCATGTTTAGACCCATTGTCTCTAAGATAAACACAAGACATAAGCAACCAACCATGCAATTCCCTTCATATTCATTTTACTAAAACTATACAACCAACGTTTTATGTATGGTTGGATTTTATATAGTTACATATAAGCCACCAAAAATGATAATACTGTTAGCACCAAAAGTCACTCCTGGATTGCAATAGGAGTAAGCCTGATACCCATCAGTTTATGTCACAATTTGTTTATAAAGGGGTGATCGAATGGGAGTAAACTCAGAATAATATCACTTTAACTCAAAATCCTGGACCAGGCTATGCATGAACAGGTGAGGTCTCAATCTAAGTTTAGACAGTAAGTTGTAGTAAGGGTGAGAAGGAGGAAGACTTCAGTGAGAAAATGTGAAGGTCTGCTATAGGCATCCAGCTTCCAACAGTCCAAAGAGGAAGAACTTAAACACAAGAACTTCTTGTATTCAAATTCCAAGAATACTAAAAGAAATCACAACACCGTTATCGTAAAGCATTTATCATAACATAGTCACAAAAATTCATGTGAATCATTCAATCATGAACTCTTCCAGTATTATATGGAAACAAGATGGAGTAAGAAAGTTGATTGTCATTAAACAATAAGTTTCACCTACAGATACATAACCAGGGAAAACCAGTGCTTCATCAAAACTTTACAACAGGGAGCTTAGCTTTCCCAATGATACCAACAAAAATGGAAAAAAATGCCTACATATACTCTGTCTCGCTCGGACTGTCTGAGACACCATCATGTCATGCATTCAAGGCTTTACGTAGATGAACCTCTCTGTCAGGCTGCGCATGCAGACCTTCGAAAGACTGCCCATGTAGTCATCTTTCGGATGTGAACTCTGTCAGAAAGAACTGACAGTCTGCCTTTGCACTTGTCTTTTCCTGGATTTCTATTTATGGAAGGAGATGACGTTCAACCACTGTCAACTACCTCAATAACTGCTTTCTTGGGATCAGGTAAGGCCCAGACAACTCTGCACTTGGAAAACAGGGTGGCTCTTTATTGGCTGTTGCTTCTTTACTGGATTGCTACAAAGAGGCCTAGTCTGTAGACATGGACGAGAATAACACAGGGTGCATGACACAAAATGGTGAATGGGTGATGGACATGCATTGACAATTTAACACTAGTGGTGCAAGAGTGAGATGGGGGGAGGCCCTATAGACACTGATGTGGAAGCACTAGGGGGAAGGAGACACAGTGGCTAGGATATCGGGTGTGGCAATGGATGGGCTCGACAGGTCACTGGAGTTAGATTGGGCATCAGAAAGGTTGGCGTAGGGGAAGAGGACCTGAAAAATGGAGGAGATAAGCGGTGGAAAGGGATTGGTTAGGGATAGGAACATGTAGCGATGATGGAGTGACTTGGAGGAGGAATAATAGGTGTTGGAATATAAGAGGGATGAAGAGGGAGGATATGATGTGGGCGAAAGATGAGGTGGTGCTATGACACTAGATGAGACATGCCACGAGATATGGGTGGGACACAGGTGGATGTGGCATGTCTCATCTA
>ML805355.1:85005-105352 GCA_009831015.1 Picea engelmannii | reverse complement strand
TCCAGAATTGGATCCCGACCACAGATCTAGGTGCACAGATTCCAGCCGCCCAAATCAGCCTGCTGCTTAGTGAATGCGCATTTGGCTCCCCGAACTTAGGATAAGTGGGTTTTTCAACCCACTCCTTCTCATTCTTTGCATTTTTCCACTCCAAGGCCAAATATGAATGAAAAAAAACTCCCCCTTACAAGAATTAGTGATAAAAAATACAAAAGAAAGTACAAACCCATTGTCTCTAAGATAAAAACAAGACATAGGCAACCAACCATGCAATGCCTTTCATATTCATTTTACTAAAACGATAAGATAAGATCATATGCCTTTTCAACTAAACATTGCCTTTCATATTCATTTTACTAAAACGATAAGATAACATATGCCTTTTCAACTAAACATCACATTATGCTTAAAAACAGATGGAAAAGTTGATCTTAATTTTACAAAAGAGAACAGTGTTTATGTGATAAAATTATAAATTTTGTTATTTATTTATTTAATTATATTTTTGTTTATAATATAAAAGGGAGGAGAATTTACATTTATAGAATTTGTTTTAAAATTTTAAATACAATATATTTATATTTTTTTCATATATATATTTATACACTATGTCGTGTAAAGTAGGTTCAAGAAAAAGTTGATCAAGAAAATATATTCACTCCTTAATTAATCAACCATTATGTTAGTAGGAGATACCACTCACGATGCTCCCTATGATTGTTTCCATTAACATAAGTACTAGTATATATCCTTTGTAACCTGAAATATATTAAGCATCAAAAGGGATGAAAAATAAACCAAGACATAAAAAATTTGGTGCTTAAAAGATCATGCTTCAGATGGATTTATATTGATTTATTTTATTGGTTTTGTCAACTTTGTTTTATATTTTTATTATTATTGTGATATATTTTTATATTTTATTTTGGTTGATTACATTCTCATTCACATTGGGATGAAAAATACACCTTGCTTCTTTTAATGAAATCATGATATATTGATATTTATATATCATGAACTAGCACTCACAACCAATGTAGGGTAACACATAAGAAAACATGAATTTGTATAATCGTGGAAACTATTCCAAATATAGACATTAACCAAATCTCTCACATTTGTCGTCTAAGGAACCAAATCTCTCATATGTATATGCACAATTATTAACATTTCTCAATTGATCAAAGTTAGTACAATTATTATAAATAAAATTTATACTTCAAATAAATTCTATGTTATGATATGTATTATTTTGTTTGGGGAAATAAAACAATTGTATGATGAATTTTTAAATAGAATTATATAAAATAGATTGAGAATTAAATTTGAATTAATTATGATAAATTCTCACACAATTATCACTAAATCAATCAATGAGGTGTAACTCAAGTGATTGTGAGGAAACATTGATATGTTCTCCACCTAGGTTCAAATTCCACTTTGTGACACGTTTTCTCTTAGTGAGTTGATTGTTGATGAGTTATATATGATCTATTAATGAGTTATTGATATGGCCTTGTGTCATACAAAGTCTAGGGTTTACCTTGGGTACCATTCTAAAAATAAGGGGAAGTTCTTGGGAAGTTTTCATTGACATATGTTACATGGAATAAATAAATGAATAAATAAAAAGGAAGAATGAGATTTAAACTTTAAACTTGTTAGAAGCAAGCTATTTGCCAATTTAAAGTAGTAAACATTTAATTAATATTTTCTATATATTTATCAATTCTTTTAAGATGAAATGTTGGTTTTTTTTTTTTAATTGATTGACATATAGGGTTGAAGGTTGAAACTACCATTTGTTTCATTTTGTCTCTCTTTCTTTTTGTCCATTCACTTTCTTTCTTCTAATCCATTTTACATGAGATTCATGGTTAACTATGTTGTTCTTTTTTGTTTGTTTGTTAGAAATTCTCATCACTTGCGGGGTCAACATTTCAACCGTTAGCTAAGAAACCACAATCCAGGGGAATCTAAGCCGTCAAAATCACCCAGGGATCACACCCATCCTGGGCCACACCAACCCTTAAAAAGAATGATTTGTTGGGTGTCTCCTCCCTACTAAACACACCGTAAGGGAATTGAACTTGGGTCCCCTAACAAATGAAACCCACACCTTAACTGATTGAGCTAGCAGGAAGTGACATGTTGTTCTTTTTTATTATTTTTGGGGGAAAACAATGTTATGATTATTCTTTTGAATGAATATTTAGCATAATGAAATTTTGTTGATTCCTAATTTTTTTATAATAGAAATTTTTCCTCAAGGTGCAAAGACACATTGATAAAATAAATAGTATTAAAAAAATCAAATTGTAATAAAGAAATTAATGAGTTGCATCTAAGTAATCATTTTGAAAGGTAATCATAATGTGTGGATCAAAGGTAACCATAATGCTGGGAGGAATATACATGATTCATAATTCTTGGAGGAAGATACATGATTGACGTGAGAGAATAGAGTGCACCATGAATGAGATATCATTACCTATGGAGAATGACAATATTTGAGTTAAGCACGTTTTCATTTCTACATTAACTTATTATTTTGTCAAAATCCTAATATCTTACAAACTTGAAATTGTTGGAGATACTTAACACACACTTAGGATATCTTTTTCCTAAGGTTTTCCCTATGTTTATTAATCATTATCCAGTCTCCTACATTTTAGGGAGAATATTCCTTTTCCTACATTATAGGGGAATCTTCTCTTGAATTCACACTTCAGTTGGATCAGTTGAGTGGAGTCTTGATGCCACATTGGTTCCATCACCATGCAACACTGGGATCATCACTTCTAATGTGCATTGTACTTGGGATTATCATGAGAGTGGCACATTACTAATGCTTTCATTCGGTTAAATGAGAATTGAGAGGCTAGTTGACTTAGACTAGGTGGCAGTTAACTCATGTTACTTCCAGTATGTGTCTAGATCACTCTAGACCATCATTATGGAACATTGCATTATGGTGAATTAGTTGAGATATGTAGTGTATATCACTTGTATTGTATCATTCTTTCATTCAGTTAATACAATTCTTTGATTCTCTCTCTCTCGTTTCCATCTTTTCTCATTTTTCTGCAAAGTGTGTATGTCCTTTTCTAGCTAGATCTTATCTATGTAGGTTCATCCATATTTACATGGTATCAGAGCCAACTGATTACTAGGAAAAAGAAACACCAGGCTCTTTTTGCAGGTACAAAAGATTGAAGACATCGAGAAAATGGAATTTCCAAAAGAATTAATCCTTACACTATACAATTTCTTTGCATGGAAGCACAAGATGAAATTGCATCTTTGAAGAAGAATATTATATAGGTTAACCATGACCATAGAGACCAAACCCACATCACCCATAGAAAAATCCAAGTATTTGAATCAGATGGATGAAGCGTATAGAACTATTTGCAGTCTCATTTCTCCTAAACTCCTCTTTCACATATCCTACTGTAAAACCCCCAATGAAGTTTGTACCACCATGGAAGGAATTTTTGGAAAATAGGACAATAAGAGGGGACATATTATTGAGGTGAAACTTCTCACTTTGGATCCAAAAACCTTCGACAATATCCAAGATTTGTTTACCAAACATAAGGATTTGTTGTCACAACTCAAGGCTTGCGGGGTTGATAAATTTGAGTTGAAACAAATGGTTCTTACCATTAATTCCAAATTTAGTCCGAAATGCTCAGTGTTTGTATCCACATTTCATTCAGTTAGGCTTGCCTCTGGAGCCACTTGGCCCATGCCCTCTCTTGAGGTCTTTATCAAGTCTTTGATGCAAGAGTAGAACAAGCTCATCAACATGAAAAAAATCAAAGGCTCAAAGGTGCATGCACTTGTTGTGCAAGAAGGTAGTAGTCACCAAAATAAAAAATCTAAAAATAAAGACAAAGGGAAGGAAAATTCAAATCCAAAGAATGAAGGGTACTCAAAACCCTTCAACAATTCCTCCGAATCCAAAGGTGGAAAAGGAAGAAAAGGGGAGAAATTCACTTACTACCAATGAGGATTCCATCCAGAATACGCATGCATGAAGAAGCAGATATATCAAATCGAAAAAATAATTCATCAAAACAAACTTAGAGATCACATCCTCGAGGGTGCCAAGAAGAAGAATCTTGGAGATCAAAACCCTAAGAAATATAATTCTAGCCATGCGTTGATTTCCATTAACTTCTCTCATGATTCTTGTATTTTATATTCAGGTGCATCACACCACATGCCATCCAAAAAGGAATTCTAATATTCATTGGGCACATGAAAAATTCCATCCTATTCTGATGGGGGATGACTCTCCAGTTGAAGTCACTGGAAAAGGGAGAGATGAACTAAAAAACGGGAGCTTCGAGAATGTGCTACACCTTCCCAAACTCTCCGTAAATATTCTCTCAGTGTATCAGATGAAAAAATATGGCATCAAGAAGAGATTAGTATTCACACCTAATGACATGGATATATACAACATGCAAACCAATTCCAAAATTGCTACTGGTGAGGTAAATCACCAATCCAGACTCTACACATTTTCTGAATTTATTGAACCAGATCCTGCATTACTTCTTACACATCCTGATGACAACAATATGATATGGCACAAAAGGTTCGGGAATTTAAATTTTAGATACATGCAACAACTTAGAAAGTAGGGAATGGTTGAAGGTCTACCTGAAATCCACTTCTCCAAAGGAATTTGTGAGGGATGTGTCCTTGGAAAACACCCTCAAGAGAAATTCGACAAAGGAAAGACTCAAAAGGCCTCCTCTCCTTTGGATCTGATCCACACTGATCTCATGGGCCCTTTTCCGCATCCATAAATCATTAAATCAAGGTACGTGCTCATTTTTATTGATGATTTCTCACACTACACTTGGACTTTCTTCTTAGGAAAAAATATGAGGTCTTTCAACATCTCAAATATTTCAAAGCCCTTGTTGAGACATAGTTAGGAAGGAAGATCAAAGTCCTCCGAATAGATAATGGGGGGGAGTATGTCAACCATGAGGTACATAATATTTGTTGTGAAGACAAGATTCAGTTGTAGCACACAGTTCCTTATACTCCACAACAAAACATAGTTGTTGATCCCTAAAAGAGATAACATATTTCATGTTGCATGCAAATTCACTTCCACAGAGATTATGGGATGAAGCACTCAATTGTGCAAACTACATCTAAAACATATCTCCCCATAGATATATCAAGGATAATACCCCCTTCAAGTCTTGGAGAGGCCTCAAACTGAAAGTGACCCACTTCTATATATTCAGTTCACGTGCATGGGACAAGATTCCATCTGAGAAGAGGAAGGCATTTGATATAGACAATACATAGTGTATATTTGTTGGATACCCAGATGGTGTGAAGGGATATAGATTCATTGATCACTCTACAAACCAACTCATCATTGAGAAAAATATCCAATTTCAGGAAAGTATCTTGCATGCACCTCAGGAGCTGCATGTAGACACTTTTGTTCTTCCAATTCTTAGAGATGATGACCATGCACATGATGACTCTTATTCATATGAGAGTTTGTATTCAGAGGATTCAGATGATTCAGATACTAAGTCAGTGCAGTTAGATGCAAATTCATTGCATGTAGATGTCGATGAAGAGCCAGAGCCAAGGCCTAAGTGGGCCAAGACTACTCTTTAGGATGAAGGAGATATTTTTGGGGATCAAGATTATACTAGGAGGAATCGATCTGATTTCGAGGAGACTCCTCTTGTACCCATCACCAATGAATCGATTCCACCCAAGAATATTTTCTTGTTTCATTCTTTAGATCCACAATCCTATGAACAGGTTGGTGGGAATCCCTTTTGGGAATCCACCATGCAGGAGGAGTACAACTGCCTACTCGAGAACCAGACTTGGGATATGCTTCCCCTTCCTTTAGGAAGGAAACTTTTCAGGTGCATATGGGTCTACAAGACCAAGAGAACAATAGATGTATAGGTTAGCAGATACAAATCTAGGCTAGTTGCTAAAGGATTTCATCAAGTGCACGGCATTGAATATGACGAGACCTTCAATCCAATAGAGAATATGGATTCCATATGCTTGGAAATTTCCATTATGGAAGCCAAGGGATGGGAAGTCCATCAGATGGACATGAAGAATACATTTCTTCATGGAGATCTGTCTGAGGAGATCCATATGGAGCAGCCCCAAGGCTTCATGCAGGATTCATCTTTTGTCTATCGACTGAAGAAGTCCCTTTATGACCTCAAGAAGGCCCCAAGGGAATGTATGCCAATATGGAATCCTACATGTTGTCACAAAACTTTGTACGTTGTAAGTCAGACCCGAACGTTTACATGCTTAAGACGACTGATTCACTTCTACTCCTAGTTCTGTATGTTGATGATTTTTTTATCACTGGTTGCTTGACTTCAACGATTTTTGCAATCAAGAGGATTCTACATGATAGTTTCTTGATGACGAACATGGGTTCGCTAAATTTCTTCCTTGGTCTTGAGATCATTCAGGATGCATCATGCATCAAACTATATTAGCCAAGTATGCACGAGATCTCCTTAAGATATTCCACATGACAGACTACAAGTTTTCCTCGACTCCTTTTCTATCAGGATTCAAAATTGAGGATGGTAAGGACACTCCACTAGTGGTAAACATAATGTATAGACAACTGGTGGGGAGCTTGTTGTATCTCACACACTCCAGACTAGACCTCTCCTATGCAGTCGAAGCAGTTTCTTGATTCATGAAAGATACACATGAGCTACATTGGAAGGCTGCAAAGTGTATCCTTTGATACGTACAAGGAACCATCACCTTTGGAATTCACTATACAATAGATTCCGCATTGGACCTCATCAGGTTCATTGATTCTGATTGGGTTAGCGACAACATTGATCGCAAGTCCACATATGGTTACTCACTCAATCTGGGTTTCAGGCCCATCTATTGGTCGAGCAAGAAGCAGGCTTCTATTGCTCTATCTTTGCCCGAGGAAGAGTACAAATGGGTAGTTAACATAACCATTCAGGCTATGTGGCTACAAAATTTTCTCATTGAGTTTGGAATTCAGTTTCACCGAATGATCATCATATGGTGTGACAACCAGAGCACTTTGAAGTTTTGCAGAGATCTAATTCAGAGGCAGCGGACGAAGCATATCAAGATCCACATGCACCACATTTGGGAATTAGTACATGAGGGGATCATTGACTTGCAGTTTTTTCCTTCAGTAGAACAAACTGCAGACATCTTCACCAAGACCTTCATGGAGCAGAAGTTTCATTCTCTACGCATTTTTCTTGGAGTGAAGGACACATTTTCCTAGAAATTGTCAGTTCTTTTTTGATACATTGTACCTTGAGGTGGTTTTTTCCCATGATTGTTTCCTTATTTCCTTGTTTATTTTAGTGTGAATTTTGTTTCTGGGTACCTAACATGGCCTCATTGTCAGGACCCATTCTTTTATTTTCACCATAGTGATTTTTAGGGGGGTTGTTGGAGATACTTCACACACACCGGGATTTATTTTTCCTAAGTTTTCCCTATGTTTATTATTCATTATCCAGTCTCCTACATTTTAGGGAGAATATTCATTTTCCTACATTCTAGGGGAATATTCTATTTATTTCACATTTTAGTTGGATCAATTGAGTGGAGTCTTGATGCCACATTGGTTCCATCACCATGCATAAAGGGGATCATCACTGCTAATGCACATTTTCCTTGGGATTATCACCAAAGTGACACATTACTGATGCTTTCGACCAATTAACTGAGAACTGAGAGGCTAGTTGACTTAGACTAGGTGGCAGTTAACTACCATGACTATCAGTGTGTGTCCATATCACTCTAAACCACCACTATGGCAGATTATCTCATGCATTATGGCGCATTAGTTGAGATATGCAACGTATATCACTTGTGTATCATTATTTCATTCAGTCAATACAATTCGTTGTCTCTCTCTCTCTCTCTCTCTCTCTCTCTCTCTTCTGTATTTTCTCATTTTTCTATGTAGGTTCATCCACATTTACTGAAGCCTAATTATATTTTTTTGTCTTTACATTCAAAAATAAAATTATTCTTATTGTTAACCTTTATTTATTTATAACTCCTTCCATACATATTCATATATCTCCTTTATTTATTATACTTCTAAAATAAATAAAAGGTATAGTGTGTTTGGTAGCCTAAAAGTGGTATCGCCTTTAGATCTTTGGTATGATTAGGTAAATATATCCATCCTTATAGTCTTAATTTTATTCTTTGTTGCATGCTCTCAATAGAGGAATTAAATGATTTGTTCATCGAGTGCTAATTGTTGTTTTCCCCACTTAAGGAAGGGAGAAAAAAGTGATGTTGATATTTCCCAAGAGCCACTCCTTAGGAACAAATTTTGTTGAAAAGACATAAAAATATTCGTTCATGTCCCAAACTTTGTGTTTGTAACTCTTTAAAACATTATTCTCGACATTACATATAGTTTGAAGTTAATTTGCAATTAGTTCAACATCACTACGATATTTCAAATACTTCATTTTCAAATTAGAGGCATATTGAAGGTTTGTAACTAATGCTTCACACTCAAGTACATTATTAGTACAGTCAAATTATAGTTGAGAAAGAATGCAAGCATCTCTCCAAATTTTGATCAAGAATGGCTCCTATAACCACCACTACCATTGATTGAGTCGCATAAAAGTACACAATCTTCAATTCATTCCTTGTTTAATTTGTTTAATTTGTGTTATGATAGAATACTTTATTTCTTTAAGGAATATATTTTTGTACACCACAACAACAACCCCATAGAGTCAATTTTACTTTGAATTTGCAAAGGATATTTATTGTGAATCCCTTGGATAGACTATCTTATGTGTGTTATTAGTGACTTATGAATCCTTTTAGGTTTCTCATCCAAGACCACATTAAAATCATGTCATTTGTTTTTGGTAGGTCTATAGTGATTATATCCATGATAGCGGAGATCTAGGATCATTATATCCATAATAGTGGATATGCAAGGTGCAACTTGGAGTATTTGGGAATACATCTCTTATTTCTCCATTTTCATTGATGAGTCAAGATTCAAGATTATAGACATTATTCTTGGTCATACAATACATTGAACATAAGATTAATCTTTCTCATAATTGAGCGTTGAAAGATGTTATGCGTAGTTCTCATATCTATGACGATGTTGTGAAATACAAGTTAAGAATAAAAGGGGACTTCTTTGAGGTGAGGGTTGAAAATCGGGGTTGACATTAACACCACAATTTGTTCAAAGGTTGGCATGGTGTATTAACCATGGAGGGCCTTTTGGAAATTCTCTCTATATATAGAATTGTTTTTGTGTTTTTACAAATTTAACGTTTCTAATATATCTTTAAGTCGTCCTACAATATTTGAATTGCAACTTTTTTGGATGCTCCATCAAAGGCCTCTTGAAAATTCTCCATCTATATACAATTTTTAGTGTTGTTAGCAATTCCATGCTTCAAATATATCTTATAAGACTTCCACTACATTATATGCATATCAAAAGTTTTGAAAGCACTATTTTATGATTTATATTGGATTGAGAACAAATGATCCAAAATGGATCTACATAATTACCATATAACTTCATTAATTCTTTAGGGAAGGTAATATTACATTTGGGAAAAAATTGTGCCAAATTGGGTTGTAACCCAAAAATTGCATTGAAAGACCAAAATAGTAAATCCTCAACTTGAGGGTTACAAAGAAGTGAAATTTTGGAGGCCATGTGTCAAGACCTGACTTGAGGTGCTATTGGAAATGGAATGATGAAGATCATGTTGGGAAAACTTGGCAAGTTGCACGATGATTCCATATGCCTTGGTAGCCTTGGTGGTTGATTTATGATGATTCATAATATGGTTAGGATGGTATACTAGTGTGTAGTCTATGAGGACCAAGGATGTCTTATTGAGTAGAACAAATGATTGACAAGGTGATGTATAGTGGGCTTAGAAGGAGGATGGTGTGAATTGGCAATATGATAGATTGTGTCTATTATCCATGAAAGGAGAATGGTGTTAATAAGTTCATCGAATATGTGTGAATTATTTATGAAGGAGGCACATGATCTTCATAGGATATCATGTGTTGGCTTAGATGAATGACAACATGGTCTCACATTGTATAGTTTATTTTTAAAGTATGCTTGGATTGGGGGAGGCAAAAGTACTTTTTCTATGGTTGGGTGGCAATGGCATAACATCACATAAGGTGAAACAAGAATTATATCATTCCACATGGTTGAAGGTGCTTGGCTTGGGTTCGGTCGAGACATGTTGGTTAGGGATATTTTGGGTGATACAAGTGATTGGTGGTCACACCCAACTATAAAGGTCATGTTGATGACCCATGACAATTAGGATTCTCAAGTGGTATGGTATTCTCAAGGAGAATCAAAATTCTATCCCCACGACAAATGGTATCAAAGCCACATTCAAATGTGGAAATTGTGGAAGTGTCTCTTCACCACCACCACCCTTTTTATTGGACAAGTTGATGGGGCCATGTTGGAGTACCCCAAAGTCTCGAGGTTCCATTGGAAATGGAATGATGGAGGGTGCAATGTGCATACTTGACAAGGTGAAACTTGATTCCACATGCTTTGGTAGCCTTGGTAATTGACTCACAATGATTTTTGGTAATTGATGTCTTTGTCTCCATTCGTGGGTGTGATCATACATATGAGTCGAGGTATTTTTTTATAATGATTAGCAGTTTAGTTTCAATATCATAGTGAATGGATAATTGGAAATTTGTTAAGAATGGCATAGCTAATGATAATAATTTGTTATGAGATGCACATGACAAATCAATGTACCACTTAGAAGTGACCCCTATTAGAGTTCTTTAAAAATGTTGCAAAAACAAACTATCATCCATTAATGAGTTTGATGAACACCAAATATGGAAATTCATAATTTCAATTGAAAAATATTCTCTAGATTTACCCTCAATTTTTTTATATATCTCAAGAAAACTTAGTTGGGATTGTAGGCCATACTAGATCATGTATAATTGGTTGATTCATAATATGAGATAGATCGTTCAAGTTTAGCATCACTGATAATGGAAACTAAGTTCTGGTAATAGAATTAGGGTTGCTAAATGAAAAACTTGGCATCCCACCATATGCCACATTATTGCTTGGATAACTACCCCAAGTCACATTTCCACTACTAGGGATATGTATAAATTGAAATTTGATACTCAGTGTTAGGCATAAACCCTCCACTAAAAGGAAACCCTATGTTTGGTATGATTATACTTCTGGTAGGAATTCCAAAAACAAGATTAAACATGCCTCCATATGAAAAGCGTAATATAGGAGAAAATCCAGGTATAGGGATAAATATAGATCTAATTTTTTTTTACCCCATAAAGTGGATCCAAAATTAGGAGTAATAGTTCCCCCAATCAATATTCCAATACTATAGAAACCTAATGATGGTATAGTCTTACTTCCACATGTCATATGGAAAGGAGAATTTCCACCACTTTGAAGGATGTTACCAAAATTGTTACTCCCACTAATCGACATAAAAATAGGGACACTCATTCCCCAAACAATAATATTAGGAATAGTGTGCTTAGAACCTTTAGTACTAGATGAACCAATAACATATGCCATCCCAAACCAATTATGTAATAAACCTGGCAATGAAACAAATAAATTTTTGGGTGGAAATACACCCACCTATACAACTATTGTGTTAAAAAACAAGATCGTGGAGCAACACAATAAAACAAATGAAAAAATAAAACATAGAAGATACATAATAAAATAGAGACACAGATATATGTGGTTCACCTAGTGTGGGATACATCCACCATAGAAATTTCCAAGTCCTTCCTTTTTATTATCTAGAAAAATGAAGGGATACAACCTACAACACACATGTTGTAACTTCTTGTTATTTCTCTCACAATTTCCTCTCTCAGAATACAATATTTGTAATAATACACAGGTGCAATACAATTCCCTCATAATAGAGGGTTTCCTTCTAGGGAAAAAAAATATAAAAATAACTTCTACTATCAAATCTGTGGCCTTATAATGAATGTCCCATATTCACTATGAAATTACAATATTTTACAAGGAAACGTTTCCCAATATTTCACTTTGGGGGTGCTTCCCTCCAATCCCCTGCTTGGGTGGGGCTACAAAAATTGTTTTTGCCCCCATTTGGACCCCCCTAGCGACAGTTGTGAGGGGGAAATCCCCCCCATAGCCTCCTGTTAGGTAATAGGTTCCAAGTATGGTTGAAACAAACATATGAATAAGGAAGATAATCAGGCTCCACAACCAAAAATCTCCCACTTGGAGACTGATAAAAAAAACTCCACTATTGTTCTACCTGTTGGAATATACTCCACCTTGGACCTAGAAAAACTTATCATCTTCACCTTCATGCTTGAAGACCAACTGAAACTGATCAGGGACTCATTTTCTCTCTATTTACTCCCTTTGTTAACATGTATGCAAGATTTTGGCTAGTGTGTATCTTTTCCAAATTAAAATGTCCATATTCCAAGATAGATCATATGAAATGGTACCTAAGTTGTATATGCTTAGTATTTGAATGGAAGGATGAGTTCTTTGCAGGATGAATGACACTCTCACTGTAATAGTACAAGATGCTATTCTCCTGCTTCTTTCCCAATTCCTCCATAAACCTATGTAACCAAATCATTTATTTACTAGCCTCTTTAGCAACAACATACTATGATTATGTTGTTGAAAGTGCAACAACCTTTTGTAGTTTTGAAATACAACTTATTTTTGTTCCACCTGCAGTAAAAACATACCCCATGGTGCTCCTCTTTCTATCTTAACCACCTACCATATTTGAATCAACATATCCCTGTAAAACAATGTCTGAACCTCCAAAACATAATGCATGAGTAGAAGTACCTCTCAAATACCCGACAATCCAATTTACTGCCTCCCAATGTTCTTTACCTAGATTGTTCATATACCTTCTCACAACTCCCATTACATGTGCAATATTTCGTATTGTGCAAACCATCACATACATCAAGCTGCCAACTGTTGATGAATAAGGGACTCTGGACATGTATTTTATCTCCTCATGTGTCTTGGGACACATTTCCTTATTTAATTTGAAATGGATGGCCAAAGGTGTACTAACTGGTTTTCATTTTGCATTCTAAACCTCTCCAACACCTTCTCTATGTACTCACCCTGAGATAATGTCAATTTGTGATTTTTCTTGTCTCTTGTTATTCTCATACCAAGTATTTTCTTTGCAGCACCCAAATCCTTCATCACAAATGAATTAGATACTTTCTTCTTGAGCACATTGATATCCTTCATATTAGACCCTACAACAGGCATGTCCTCTACATACAATAGAAAGATAATATAGTTTCCATTTTCTAGCCTTTTAAAATAAACACAGTGATCAGAATAACATCTACTATAACCTTGTTCTATCATAAATCTATCAAACTTGAAATAACACTACATTGGAGCTTTCTTTAAGTGATACAATCTCTTCTTCAACTTTCATACCAAATTTTCCTTCCCTTTGACCTCATACCCTTGTGGTTGCTGCATATAAATCTCTTCCTCCAAAGCCCCATGGAGAAGAGTTGTTTTTACATCTAATTGTTCAAGATGAAAATCATCTATTGACACAATACTTAAAATAGTCCCAATTGAAGTCATCTTAACAACATGAGAAAATATTTCATCAAAATATATACCTTTATTTTTTTCAAACCCCTTTACAAAAATTCTATCCTTGTACTTCTTTTTTACTCCATCTTCTTCCTTCAACTTGTAAACCCATTTATTTTGCAATGCTCTTTTTCTTGCAGGCAACTGAACCAAGTCCCAAGTCTAGTTATGTACCAAGGAATCCATTTTATCTTTCATTCCTTGCTCCCACTTATTTTTAGTGTCTATTTTCATTGCCTCTTCATAACATTCTGGTTCCCAGAATCAGCCAATATTAAATAACAAAATGAAGGAGAGTATCGGTCAGGGGGTCTAATTAACCTAGTAGATCTTCTAACAACACTTGTAGAATTTTGAGGTACTTGTTGCTCCTGTTGTTGTACATTTTGATTTTCTAGTACCTTTGGAATTTCTTTTTCAGTGATCTCATCAAGCACTGTGTATTCTAGTTTTTCTTTTTCCTGTTTCTTTCCCTGCAACTGATCTTTGTACATGACCTTCTCATTGAATATGACATATCTATTCCTAATGATTTTGTGATTTTCATAATCCTATAAGCGATAAATTTTTTTATTAAGAATGTATCCAATAAAGGTACACTTCTTGGATTTTTCCTCAAGCTTTATTTTCTTTCTTTATCAATATGGACAAATGCTTCACAACCGAAAGTCTTCAAAAAAGAATAGTTTACCTTTTTACTTGTCCATTCCTCCTTTATAATTCCACCATCCAAAGATATTGAAGTTATTATGTTTATTAAGTAAACATCAGTATTTACAACATCTTCCCAAAACTTTAAGGGAAACCCATCATGCAATCTCATTCTCCTTGCATGCTCCATGATTGTCATATTCATCCTTTCTGACACACAATTTTCTTGTGGTGTTCCTGGAAATGTCTTCTCTCTACGAATCCCATGGTATGAACAATAATCATCGAACCCCTTGTTGCAATATTCACCTCCATTTTTTAATCTGAGACACTTAAATTTTTTTTATGTCTCATTCTCAACCAAATCTTTCCTTTTCTTAAAAGTATAAAAAACATCATATTTTTGTTGAATGAAATAAACCCAATTTTTTATAGTTGCATCATCAATAAAAGTAACACAATAACGAGAACCACCAAGAGATGATACATCAGTTGGTCCCCATACATATGTATGCAAAAGCTCTAACCTTTCCCTCTTCTTTTCTTTTCTGACTCTAAGAAATCTAACTCTCTTTTGTTTTCCATAAACACAGTGCTCACATAAATCCAAATCAATTTGTTTAAGATATGGCAACAAATTTATTTTGTGAAGTATTTGCATCCCCTTGTCACTCATGTCTCCAAGCCTATGATGCCACAGTGATGTATCCACTCCTGTAGAAGCTAAAGAGATAGAAGAGTCAGTATCACCAATACATAAATATAATGTACCTACCTTCTATCTTTTTGCTATCACCAATGATCCTTTGGTTAACTTCCACACGTTATCTATAAATATGGATATACAACCCTCACTTTCCATCTTCCATGTTTAAATTAGATTTTTCCTTATATATGGAACATGTCTTACCTCTTTCAACAACCATTGGTTTCCATTACTTTGATTTATTTTTACCTTTCCTATTCTAACAATTTTTCATTGTGCATCATCACCCAAATGAACCTGTCGAAAATCACCTTGAACATAATCTAGAAAATTTTTCCTATGGGGTGTGGCACGAAATGAAGCCCCATAATATACTACCCAATAATTAGAAATATTATCTAGAGAAAGAATCAAAGCACCTTTTAACACATAACCTGTTACATTTTCTTATTGATTTTTCTCCTGTTGTCCATATCTTTGTTTTTATGGAGATCTGCAATCTTTCTTTGGATGTCCTTTCTTCCCACATTTCCAGCATTATGTCTTTCCTAGTTTAGATTTGGATCTACCCTTCCTAGAATTCCCATGGTTCCCTGAGCCCTTTCCTCTATCCTTTTGTCTTACCCTATCCTCCATCTTTAACCCATTACCTGATGTCTCACCTGTTCTTTTCTATCACATTTCCTCGCTAAGGATAACACCAACAACATCATCAAATTTTAGAGTGTTTGAAACAGAGACATAGTTACTTGCATCAATGAACAAGCCATTCCATCTTTCTGAAAATGAGAAAAATATTAGAATAGCCCTAACCTCATCATAAAATCCCACTTTTAAAGAACTTAGATGATTAGTAACCGTATTAAATTCATTTAAATGATCTTCAATAGACCCACCTTCTGACATCTTCATATTAAATAATCTCTTCATTAGAAATACCTTATTGGACGCTGAGGGTTTTTCATATAGTTTATCCAATGTACCCATCAACTCCTATGTTAACTTTTCTTTCAAAATGTTTAAAGACACCAGCGTTTCTAAGCTCAACTGTATCGTTCCTAGTGCCTTTCTATCAAGAAACTCCCATTCTTCATCCTTCATGGTCGTTGGCTTCTTTGATATTTTCCCCAATGGTAGGAATAGATCCTTCTGATATAAATAATCTTCCATATGCATATTCCATAACTGGTAGTTTTGGTTGTTAAATTTCTTGACCCTAAACTTTCCATTTTTCTCCATTTCTCCCACTCAAACAAGGAACCCTTTTTTCCTACGAATTACCTTTCACTCTGATACCAGTTGTTAGAAAAAAAATATCGTGGAGCAATAAAATAAAACAAATGCAGAAAAAAAACATAGAATATACATAATACAATAGAGACACATATATATGTGGTTCAACCAGTGTGGGATACGTTCACCTGAGAAATTGCCAGGTCCTTCCTTTTTATTATCTAGCAAAATGAAGGGATACAAACTACAACACATCCGTTGTAACTTCCTCTTTTTTCTCTAACAATCTCCTCTCTCATATAACAATATTCATAATAACATAGTCATAATACAATTATTTCATAAGAGAGGGTTTCGTTCTAGGGAAAAAAACCCTAAAAATAATTTCTATCGTCAGATTTGCGACCTTATAATGAACGATCCATATTGACTATGAAATTACAATATTTTACAAGGCAATTTTTTCGAATATTTTTCTCCGGGAGTGCTTCCCCTAAATCCCCCACCAGGGGGGGATAAAACATTGTTTCCACCCCCCCTGAACCCCCCTCATGACAATTGTGGGAGGGAAAGCCCACCCATACCCCCACGCTAGGGAATCAGGTCCAATCACGGATGAAACAAACATCTGAATCATGAAGATAATTAGACTCCACAACCAAGAATCTCCCACTTAGAGACTGATCACAACAAATCCATGCTTTTCTACATATTGGAATATACTCCACCTTAGACTTGGAAAAATTTATCATCTTCAGCTTCATGCTTGAAGACCAATTGAAATTGAGAAGGAACTCAATTTCTCCCTGGTTACTCCCTTTGTTAACATGACTGTAGGATTATGTCCAATGTTTATATTTTCCAACTTCAAATGTCCATCTTCCAAGACAGATTGTATGAAATGGAAACTGAGTTGTATATTCTTACTCTTTGAATGGAAGGCTAATTTCTTTGTAAGATGAATGGCACTCTCACAGTCACAGTAAAACCTGTTATTCTCGTGCTTATTTCCCAATTCCTCCATAAACCTTTGTAACTAAATCATTTCTTTACTAGCCTTTGTAGTAGCAACATAGTCTGATTCTATTTTTGAAAGTGCAACAACATTTTGTAGTTTTTAAATCCAACTTAGTGTTGTTCCACCTACAATAAAAACATACCCTGTGGTGCTCCTCCTGCTATCTTTATCACCTTCCATATTTGAATCAACATATCTCTGTAGAATAGTGTCTGAACCTCCAAAACATAATGCATGAGTATAATTACCTCTCAAATACCTGAGAATCCACTTTACTGCCTCTCAATGTTATTTACCTAGATTGTTCATATACCTGCTCACAACTCCCACTGCATGTGCAATATCTGGTCTTGTGCAAACCATCACATACATCAAGCTTCCAACTGTTTATGAATAAGGGACCTTGGACATGTATTCTATCTCCTCCTATGTCTTGGGACACATTTCCTTAGTTAATTTGAAATGGTTGGCCAAAGGTGTACTAACTAGTTTTTCATTCTACATTCTAAACCTTTCCAACACCTTCTCTATGTACTCACCCTAAGACAATGTCAATTTGTGATTTTTCCTGTCTCTTATTATTCGCATACCAAGTATTTTCTTTGCAACACCCAAATCCTTCATTGCAAATTGATTATATAGTTTGTTCTTGAGCACATTTATATCCTGCATATTAGACCCTACAACAAGCATGTCATCTACATACAATAGCAAGACAATATAGCTTCCATTTTCTATCCTTATAAAATAAACAAATTGATCATAATGACATATACTATAACCATGTTTTGTCATAAACCTTTCAAAATTCAAATATCACTATCTTAGAGCTTGCTTTAATCCATACAAGCTCTTCTTCCACCTGCATACTAAATTTTCCTTCCCTTTGACCTCATACCCCTGTGGCTGCTGCATATAAATCTCTTCCTACAAATCCCCATGGAGAAAATTTGTTTTTACATCTAACTGTTCAAGATGCAAATATTCGATTTCCAGAAGACTTAAAATAGTCCTAATTGAAGTAATATTAACCACATGAGAATATATTTCATCAAAATCTATACCTTTCTTTTGTGCAAATTCCTTTACAACAAGTCTATCATTGTACCATTTTTTTCCTCCATATTCTTCCTTCAACTTGTAAACCCATTTATTATTAAATTCTCTTTTTCTTGTAGGAAACTAAACCAAGTCGCAAGTCTAATTATTTACCAAGGAAGACATTTCCTCTTTCATTCCTTTCTCCCACTTCTTTTAAGTGTCTATCTGCATTGCCACTTCATAACATTATGGTTCACCAGAATCAGTCAACAATAAATAATACAATGAAGGAGAGTGTCGTTCAGGGGGTCTACTTAACCTAGTAGATCTTCTAACAACACTTGTAGGAGTTTGAGGTATCTTATGGTCCTGTTGTTGTACATTTTGATTTTCTGGTACCTTTGGAAGTTCTTTTTCAATGATCTCATCAAGCACTGTGTATCTTGGTTTTCCTTTTTCCTGTTTCTTTCCCTGCAAATGATCTTTGTACTTGACCTTCTCATTGAATATGACATCTCTACTCCTAATGATTTGTAATTTTCATAATCCCATAAGCGATAAGTAAAATCATTAACATCGTATCCAATAAAGGTAGACTTCTTGGATTTTTCCTCAAGATTTGTTCTATTTTATTTATCAATATACACAAATTCTTTACAATTGAAAGTCTTCAAAAAAGAATAGTTTACCTTTTTACCCGTCCATTCTTCCTCTAGAATTCTACCATCCAAAGATCTTGAAGGTCCTCTGTTTATAAAGTAAACAACAATATTTACAACATCTTCCCAAAACTGTAAGGGAAACCCAACATGCAATCCCATACTACTTGCATGCTCCATGATTGTCCTGTTCATCCTTTCCAACACACCATTTTCCTATGGTGTTCCTAGAAATGTCTTCTCTCTACAAATACCATGGTATGAAAATTAATAATCAAACTCTTTTTTGCGATATTCGCCTCCATTTTTTATCTGAGACACTTCAACCTTTTTCATGTCTCATTCTCAACCAAATATTTTCTTTTCTTAAAAGTATCAAAAACATCATATTTTTGTCAAATGCAATAAACCCAAGTTTTTCTAGTTGTATCATCAATAAAAGTAACATAATAACAAGAGCCACCAAGAGATGATACATGAGATGGTCCCCATACATATGTATGCACAAGCTCTAACCTTTCACTCTTCTTTTGCTTTCGGACTATGAGAAATATGACTCTCTTATGTTTTCCATAAACACAATGCTCACAAAAATCCAAATCAATTTGTTTAAGATATGGAAACAAATTTATTTTATGAATTATTTTTATCCCCTTCTCTCTCATGTGTACAATACTATGATTCCACAATGATGCATCCACTCTTGTAGAAGCTAAAGAAATAGAAGAGTCAATATTACCAGTAGATAAATATAATGTACCTACCTTTTCTTATTTTTCTATCACTATTGATCCTTTGGTGAACTTCCACACCTTATATGTAAATATGGATATACAACCCTCACTTTCCAACTGCCCTATTTAAATTAGATTTTCCCTTAGATCTGGAACATGTTTTACCTCTTTCAACAACCATTTGTTTCCATTCGTTTTCTTTGTTTTACCTTTCCCATTCCAACAATTTTGCATGGTGCATATTCACCTAAATGAACCTGTCCAAAATCACCTTGAACATAATCTAGAAAATGTTTCCTTTGGGGTGTGGCATGAAATGAAGCCCCATAATATAATAGCCAAGACTTATAAATATTATCTACAGAAATAATCAAATCATCTTGTAACACATTACCTGTTACATTTTCTTCCTAATTTTTCTCCCGTTGTCCATCTCTTTCTTTCTTTGGAGCTCTACAGTCTTTCTTCAGATGTCCTTTCTTCCCACAATTCCAACATTCTATCTTTCCTAGTCTGGATTTGGATCTAACCTTCCTATAATTCCCAAAGGTTCCCTGAGCCCTTTCC
>ML805355.1:36594-56677 GCA_009831015.1 Picea engelmannii | reverse complement strand
TTTGAAAAAATCTATTTATATATTTATTTATTTTTATGGGCAATTATAATGAATTTTACAAAAATGGAAAAGTGGTTAAAGTGTCTGGTTTATAGTTTAACAATTTCTTATAAAAATAATACTAAGAAGCAGTTAAAATTCTATCATTAATACGTCCTATTAATGAATATATATACTTAAAATCAATGTATACTTGGCTTACAGGTTAGGTGGAGGTGGTGCTGGGACTTGGAGCTGGAACTTGGCCCTCAGGCCTAGATTTATCTCATTTTATCTAATTTCTGGGTGGGTATAATTCCATTTCTAAATCGGGTAGGTGGGTAGGTAGGTAGGCAGGCCCTCGGTTCCAGATTTTGAACCAGGGCTCTGATACCATATGTAGTGCCTGTAAATACTAATTTTGATATAAATCATTTCAATCACACATATAAATTAATCATCAACATATACACAATATTCAGCATAGATTAATATTTAACTACAACATAGAAAAAAAGAAAACTTAGCACTTTCATAAAAAATTACCTGCTTCTGATGCTAATTTATGCCGATATGATTGTCCCTTCCCCCTGCTGCCTTGTTGTTTCCTTGTTGGTGCTTGATGCACTGATCAACTTTGCCCAAACCATGTTTCCTCCCTGCCAGCTAGGAGCAGCCTGTTCGGCTTCCTAGCTCCAGGATACCATATGGATATCCTGGCCCCCATGCCCAAAACCCCCAGCAAACCGGTGCCCCCCCTGTAATGATCCTTCCCCTACTACATAACTCAAACTCTCAACCAACAAATCCAAGAGAACCCTCAAAAATAATAATCCTCCTTCCGTAAGCCTCCTCCCCTCATATCCCTCCTTCATCGGCCCTTTCCTCCTCATTTATTTCCTTATCCATACATTCATTGTCTTATCCTCTTGGTTAATGTCTTATCTGATTATTAATGTTTCTTATCCTTACATTTAATGCTTCTTATCCCCTCCGTATACGTAATCCTTTAATTAAACAATTAAATTTATTAACCCTCTTAAATTTAATAACCATGTCATTGAATGTAATAGGTAATTAATTAATCAAAATTATAACAATTAATTAATTAATAAATATTTAATTAATATCATTATACCAATCTTTGTTTAGTTAATAACATGTTAGAAAAATTAATTACCTAATAAATTTTTACCTAATAATCCCTAAGCATATATTCGACTAGGGTTGTTACAGTCCAGCAGTGACCAAAGGCTCGACTAGAATGTGCTGAGAAATTGACTATCCCGATATAAGACAATGGTTTGTGGGATTCAAAAATGTACCCAAAATCATTCAAAGAAGATCTTGGCAGTGGCCTCTGTTGTGATCATGCTCTTCTTGCAGGCAACCAAAATTGCCATCTTAGAAAAGAGATCAACAACCACAAAAACACAGTCATTTCCCTGCTTGGTGGATGGGAGGCCCGACATGTAGTCCATTGATATGGATTCCCATGGCCTGTCAGGAGTAGGAAGAGGGGTGTACAGGCCCTTTTTCTTAGTGGTCGGTTTGGCAATAGCGCAGGCAGTGCAGGACTTGATATACTTGTTGACCTCCTATCGAAGTTTCGACCAATAGAAATGTTTATGTAGCATCACCACTGTCTTTTTAATGTCGAAGTGTCCTGCCACCCAACTGTAGTGGGCTTCCTAGATCAACTTCCCTCGCTCACTTGATGGAACAAAAATATGGCCCAGACGACACAACAACCCATCCTGAAGATGGAAATTATCGACAACTACGTTTACACCCAACATTTGGTAGGTGGTGGAAAAGTCAGGGTCTATCTCATAGAGTTGGGGCCATCCAGATGTCTCATGGCCGTAAGATTCTAGCACCATGGTGAGTGCTACGACTGGCGGTCTGATGAGGCAATCAACGATGTGATTGGTGCTTCATGTTTTATACTTGATGTTGAGGTGGAATTGCTGCAAGTATGTGGACCACTTTTGATGGCGTTCATTCTGCAATTTTCCTTGTGTTTGCATGAACTGCAGTGGCTTATGATCAGTGTGGATGACTGTCTCCTTCCCAAGAATGTAATGTCTCCACTGGAAGCATGCTTTCACAATGGAGTACATTTCTTTGTCATAAGTAAGGTTCTTACGGACAATATTTGACAGTGTCTCAGTGTGATAGGCCACGAGGTGGCCATGCTGAGTGAGAAAGGCGCCCACAGCATAGTCTGAAGCATCTGTCTCGATCTCGAAAGGATGTTGCAGGTTTGGTAGTGAAAGTACTGGGGCTGAGCACAAGCAATGCTTCAAATCATCGAACGCTTTTTGTTGGGACCGACCCCATGCAAATTTCTCCTTACCACCACCCCTGTTTATTTGGCTGAGAGCCCATGCAATATGGGAGAAACCCAACACAAACCTGTGGTAGAAATTGGCAAGGGCCAAGAAGCTCCAAATCTTAGTGAGTGTTGTTGGGGCTGGCTAGTCATGGATGACTTGGATCTTGGTTGGATCCACATGTACGCCATGATGATCAATTATGTAGCCCAGGTAATGGACCCTATCCATGTCGAAGGAGAATTTTTCCAAGTTGTCGTATAGCTTGTGTTGCCACAGGGTGTGCAGAACCTGTTGAATATGCTGCGAGTGTTCAGCCCAAATCTTGATGTAAATCGGAATGTCATCCAGATACACCACTACAAAAGTATTGGTGAATGGTTGCAGGATATCATCCATCATCCTCATGAAAGTGGCTGGAGCATTTTTCAAACCAAAGGGCATGACCAACCATTCAAAAAGGCCTTCCTTTGACTTGAAGATGGTCTTCCATACATCTATCTGTTCTATCGGGACCTGGTGGTAGCCAGACTTCAAATCAATATTACTGAAGTATTTGGCCCCTGTGAGTTGATCAAAGAGGTCATCGAATCGAGGAATTGGGTATCAATTTCTCACTGTGATTTTATTCAGAGCCCAGTAATCAATACAGAGTCTCCAGGTTCCATCTTTCCTCTGTACCAACATGATTGGGCTTCCGCAAGGTGATGAGTTGGGGTGGATGTGCCCGTTGTGGAGCAATTCTTGGATATGTCACTTGATCTCCTCATTCTCTAACAAAGAGTGATGATAGACTGGCCCATTGGGTAGCGGTGTGTCGGGGGTCATATCGATGGGGTGCTTGACCTGGCAGTGCAGAGGTACCCCTGTAGGTGAGGAGAAGATATCTAAGTATTCTTCCACGACCTTATCTACTTGCTTCTACTATGTGGAGAGGTCGACCACATAGACCCTGTATGTGGTTGTGATATTTTTCTTATTCTGAGAGCGAATCACAAAGAAGACAAACTTCCCCTTCTGAGAGATGACCTTCTTGCATTGCTTAGAAGAGATCAAGGAGATAGCACTAGGTGGGACTGCTTCGGGTATCCTGTACAATTTCTTGTTCAAAGTAATAATAACACTACGAGACCTGGAATCATATATAGCATGACGTTTCCATAAATAAGGTTGGCCCAAAAGAACATCACAAACTTCGAGAGGAGAAACATCACACAATACCTCATCTTTGAAGGGCTTAATGTTGTACAACAGTCGACACTGTTGGCTGGCGCGAAGATCGCTTCCTTGGCAGATCCATCCAATGGTGTACGGTTGTGGGTGCGACATTGTTGGCAGGGCCAGCTGCTTGATGACCTCTGTTGAGATGAGGTTCTTCTGGCTACTGCTATCAACAACGAAGTGCAACGGGGTGCCTTTTACCCACATCTATGAATGGAAGAGGCGATCTCCTTCTTCTGGCTCGTCAAGTTCACTAGGTTGGAGCTTGGTGGTAGCAACGGTGGCACTGGGTTCCAGGTCAATGATTTGTCTTCCCCTTTCTGGTTCTGGCTTAGAGTCATAATCTACATCTGATTAAGAGGCTTTCAGTTCGGCCACCAACAACTGCTTTAAGTGACAGTCAGTAGTGTTATTCCAAGCGCTCTTATGGAAGTTGCACCACTTCCCGGTATCTTTCTTTGTCTTTCTGGTGTCCTTCTTTTCTTGTAGCTTGGACTGGTTGTCCTGATACTGCCCATATTTGATCTGTCCTTTTTTCAGTGGGTTGGGGCTGCCCTTTCCTGGATTTTGTTGTGAGGGGTTCCCAGGCCCAAATTGTCGTGTATTTTGTTTGAGCTTCTGCTCGATTTTGACGTTATATCGGTAGGCTGCACCCAAGGATGAGATGTCCAGAAATTCCATTTCAGTTTGGATGTATCTATGCAGAGCACCATGATACTTGAGCAAGATGTCGCTCCGAATCTTTGATACCCAACTTGGTGCACAAGGTATGGAAGATATTTGTGAAATTTTGAACTGCTTGGTCTCTTTCTTGCCGTAGTGTGGTCCATTTGGTATACAGGTCATCATAACTTCCGACAGAGTAGTATTGTTCCTTAATAGCATCCCTAAAGTATTCCCAAGTGGTCGTGACTGAAAATAATGAGATTTCCTCTATTTCCTTTTGCTCACAGAAATTTTCCCACCAATCTTTGACACGTGGAACGGCTTTGAGGAGCGCAAAAGTAATATTTTCTTTATTCAAAAAGTTATGGACATAAAAATACCCTTCTAGTAGATTCAACCACTTGTCTATAGCATCTTCATATATCTGACCTTCAAATATAGGAATATTGAAGTTTATTTGTACCTTGAAGGGGGCAGTGCCTCCGTTCGAAGAAGATGTGTCGCATGTTGGTAGTCGTTGAAGGATTTGTGCAAAACTATCCATCATCTCGTTCCTCTGTTGTGTGAGGGATTCCTCAATCAACAGTTTAAAAGGATATCATGTCCCATCATCTTTATTTTCTCCTACCATGGGAGGTCTCTTGGGCGTGCGAGAGATTCTTTCCTCAAGAGAAACAAGCTCGAGACCCAACTCTTTGTACTCCGACCTTGTTGGGGACATGCAATAAGACGACAAGGAGCAAACCACTATGATACCACTGATCTGGATTTTATAAGTAGAACAAAATGAATACATATTATTAATAGGTGCTAAACACAAAATAACGAAGATATAGTAAAACTGGTTTTCTATTCAATAACGAAATAAGCTGAAACTGTAAAATGCGGCAGAAACAAGCTTACTGGAATGGTGAGAAGAGATGTGACGACAGTGTGCATTAGCAAGAATAAGGTTTCAATGAGGCTCTGAAGGCATTTTTACAATAAGAAATAATTCCCAAAACCCTAGACATCCAAAAACCTAACCCTAGGAGATGAAGCGCCAAAAGTCATGTGGGCCCTGTTTGGGTAAGTTAGTACATCAACTTCCCAGGGTCGTAACTTTTTCATACTATCTCCGTTTTAGGCGTGTGATAGACCGTTGGAAAGGTATCATAGAGGAGATTCATTTTGGGGGATCAATCATTCCTTTGGATATCATTGAAGATCTCAATCCTGAAAAACCTTTATTTAGGCCCTCAAAATGGCCCGGGAAGTTAAAACTGCTAAAAATAGTAAATTGCCAAAATTGTCAGAAAATTGTTTTGAGCCAGTTGGAAAAGGTGGGTGGCCACCAATATAAATCTAGATCACACCTATACAGTCCTCCCACGCAAGAAAAATACTCAAAACCGAGGCCCGCAATATGCATGACAAAGGAAAAGTTTTGTTGCCCCCTCCTCTCCTTCAAGTGATTCAACCAAGTCAGTATCATCCCGTATGCACTTGAGATATGATTGTTCCCATGTCATCAGTGAGATCAAGCCTCAAGGTTCTACCCAACCTAAGGCTAATTCAAGGAAGTCAAAAGAGTATAACAACAACAAAGGAAAGATTGCATCTCAAAGTGGAAAATACAATTTTTAATTATGTTTTATTATTGATTTATTGAGGACAGTGGACTGTTGAAATGTTTGGACAACAAACTATTTTTGGATATTGTGGATATTTAAATGTTTTGATTTAATTTGAAATATCTCTCATATTTAAATTCCAAATTAAGGAAATGATTATGGGAGCCACAAGGAGGGATGTGTTTGATTGATTATCTAATTGTGTTTATTTTTGTTAATAAATTAAAGGGAGTCACAAGGGGTCTCACCTACTAGTTATAATTTAATAAAAGACCCTTAATTATTATTATTATTATTATTAATTCTTCCCCTAAATTAAAAGTTAGTTGATTTTTAGTAAACTTAACTAAATGAGGTAGTTGAACTACTTCAACTAATTTGGAATGCATAAAATCCAAATGAGAAGGAAGAACAAGGGGAGAATAGAAGGAGAAAGCATACTAAGGTTTGCTCTTGATTTTTATTGAGATAGTTCAGTTTTCATTCATTTTTCAATTCATTAAAATCATAATTCTCTTTTATGATAGTAGGGTCCTATTGTAGACAACAAGGTTCAAAGTTGAATCATATCATTTAGATGCTTGTTTCAGAGGTGTTGATCTATATTTGATAGTCTGTGCAGACTTGTATGTTTATGAATTAAATTTCATGATTGATAAAGGATATTGTGTAGATCAAGTGGGCAACAATTTGTAGCAAACTAATCCAGATTTTAAATTTTAGTTTTTGCTTCTTTTCAGAGTCCTTTTGTAAGGTTTTCATCGGGGATATCTAAGTTTGACCTTGGTCCATGCCCCCACAGGGATTTTTGTAAAGAGAAATATTCTTTTGATTTCTTGGACTGAAATAAAGTGATTGTTATTATGTATCCTATGTGTTGATATGTGACTTGGTATTTTTCTTTTGATCTCCACATTTACTTTTTGCAATCTGATATATTCAAAAAATTATGTAAAATGGTTATATTTTGCAACAATCTTTTATTTAAAAAAATCAGCCTAAGCCCTTATAATTAATACTTGTGGATTGCAAAACACTTTTGAGGCTATAAACATAGGGTAACATTTCCAACTATATTGCCTTAGCCAATAAAGATTTGAAAATGCTTGAGTAAGATAATTTCATATATTTTCCTCAACAAAAGGGACCCTCTCATGTTCCCTTGCCTCTTCGAGGGGGCATCCTCCTCTTGAATTACTGCTCCAAATAAAATAATTCTCTTCTACAATAATTCTCTTCTATATCTCATTACATTGCTTGAACCCCTTCATATAGTGCTACTAACTACCTAAGAACATTCTAGAGGAAGAACCTTCTAAGAAGTCCTCTTACATTTATTATATCTAACTAAAATAGTGGGCCTTATTTAATACTATAGTGTATCTTATTTAATATTATAGTGGGTCTTATTTAATACTATAGTGGGGGTCGGGAGGGCCCATAGTTATAATAGTAGAGGCCATTCAATGTAAGGTGGACTAGTTCTACTATAGTATTAAATAAGTCTCATTATGGTAGTTAGATATAATAAATGTAGGAGGACTTCTTAGAAGGTTCTGCTTCTAGATGATTATGCTTTTAGAAGGTTCATCCTCTAGAATGTTCTTAGGTCATTGGTAGCACTATATAAAGGGGTTCAAGCAATGTAATGAGATATAGAAGATAATTATTGTATTTGGAAGGGTATCTCAATAGGAGGATTCCCCCTCAAAGAGGAAAGTGAAAATGAGAGGATCCCTTCCATAATAGGATCCATTGTATGGTGTTTTCCTAGCTCAAAGGTTTTGATATAATAAAGTGGTGGTTTTCTACATTGTTTTGTATATATTGTTGTGTGGTGATTTTATTCATATATCTTTGGTATTATTGTGGTATTTTGTATTCAATTCTTTGGTATTTAACTATGGGCCCTTCGAGGCCCCCACTACATTTCTAGCTACCTAACAACAATACAATTCCGTCATAAAATAGGGTTTCCTTCTAAGGAAAAAAACCCCAAAATAACTTCTACCATTAGATATGTGACCTTATAATGAACGGTCTAGATTGACTATGAAATTACAATATTTTACAAGGTAATTTTTCCCAAATTTTTTCTTTGGGGGTGCTGCCCCTAAATCCCTCACCACGGCGGCTAAAAAAATGTTTTCCTCCCCCCCTGGACCCCCTTGGATACAACCACACCCCCATGTTAGGAAATGGGGTCCAAGAATAGCTGAAACAAACCTTTGAATCAAGAATATAATTAGGCTCCACAACAAACAATATCCTACTTGGAGACTGATCACAACAAGTCCATTGTTGTTGTACCTGCTAGAATACACTCCTCCTTGGACCTAGAAAATTTATCATATTCACCTTCATGCTTGAAGACCAATTAAAACTGAGAAGGAACTCAATTTCTCCCTGGTTACAACCTTTGTTAACATGCCTGCAGGATTCTAGCTAGTATGTATATTTTCCAACTTCAAATGTCCATCTTCCAAGACCTATCGTATCAAATGGTACATGTGTTGTATATGATTATTATTTGAATGGAATTTTGAGTTCTTTGAAAGATGAATGGAACTCTCGTTGTCACGATACAACCTATTATTCTTCTGCTTCTTTCCCAATTACTCCATAAACCTCTGTAACCAAATCATCTCTTTACTAGCCTTTGTAGCAACAACATACTCTACTTATGTTGTTGAAAGTGCAACAACCTTTTATAGTTTTGAAATCCAACTTACTATTGTTCCACCTACAGTAAAAACATACCATGTGTTGCTCCTCGTGCTATCTTTATCACCTGTCATATCTGAATCGACATATCCTTGTAGAATAGTGTTTGATCTTCCAAAACATAATGCATGAGTAGAAGTACCTCTCAAATACCTGAGAATCCACTTTACTACCTTCCAATGTTCTTTACTTGTATTTTTCATATACCTTCTCACAACTCCCACTGCATGTGCAATATCTAGTCTTGTGCAAACCATCACATACATCAAGCTGCCAACTATTGATGAATAAGGGACCTTGGACATTTATTCTATCTCCTCTTGTGTCTTGGACACATTTCCTTATTTAATTTGAAATGGCTGGCCAATGATGTACTAATTCATTTTTCATTCTACATTCTAAACCTATCCAACACCTTCTCTATGTACTCACCCTGAGACAATGTCAATTTGAGATTTTTCATGTCTCTTATTATTCTCATACCAAGGATTTTCTTTGCAACACCCAAATCCTTCATCGCAAAAGAATTAGATAATTTCTTCTTGAGAAAATTTATATCCTGCATATTAGACCCTACAACAAGCATGTCATCTACATACAATATAAAGTTAATATACCTTCAATTTTCTCGCCTTTTAAAATAAACATATTGATCATAATGACATCTACTATAACCTTGTTCTATCATAAACCTGTCAAACTTCAAATACCACTACCTTGGAGATTTCTTTAGGCCATAAAATCTCTTCTTCAACTTGCATACCAAATTATCCTTTCCTTAGACCTCATACCCCTATGGTTGTTGCATATAAATCTCTTCCTCCAAATCACCATGGAGAAAATTTGTTTTTTCGTCTAATTGTTCAAGATGCAAATATTCTACTACCAAAAGACTTAAAATAGTCCTAATTGAAGTCATCTTAACAACAAGAGAAAATATTTCATCAAAATCTATATCTTTCTTTTGTGCAAACCCCTTTACAATAAGTCTATCCTTGTATCGTTTTTTTCCTCCATCTTCTTCCTTCAACTTGTAAACCGATTTATTATGCAATGCTCTTTTTACTGTAGGAAACAGAACCAATTCCCAAGACTAGTTATTTACCAAGGAATCCATTTCCTATTCCATGTCTTTCTCCCACTTATTTTTAGTGTCTACCTGCATTGCCTCGTCATAACATTCTGGTTCACCATAATTAGTCAACAATAAATAATACAATGAAGGTGAGTATCGTTTAGGGGGTATACTTAACCTGGTAGATATTCTAGAAACACTTGCAGGGGTTTGAGGTACCTACTACTCTTGTTGTTGTACATTTTGATTTTCTTGTACCTTTGGAATTTATTTTTTAGTGATCTCATCAAGCACTATGTATTCTAGTTTTTTTTTTCATGTTTCTTTCCCCGCAACAGATCTTTGTACATGACCTTCTCATTAAATATGACATCTCTACTTCTAATGAATTTGTGATTTTCATAATCCCATAAGCGATAACCAAAATCATTAACACCATATCCAATAAAGTTACACTTCTTGGTTTTTGCTTCAAGCTTTGTTCTATTTTCTTTATCAATATGGACAAATGATTCAAAATTGAATGTCCTAAGAAATGAATAGTTTACCTTTGTACCTGTCCATGCCTCCTCTAGAATTCCATCATCCGAATAGATTGAAGGTCCTTTGTTTATATATTAAACAACAGTATTTACAACATCTGCCCAAAACTATAATGGAAACCCTATATGCAATATCATACTCCTTGCATGCTCCATGATTGTCTTGTTCATCCTTTCTAACACACCATTTTCTTGTGGTGTTCCTGGAACAATTTTCTCTCTATGAATCCCATGGTATGAACAATAATCATCAAACTCCTTGTTGCAATATTCACCTACATTGTCTGATATGAGACACTTCAACCTTTTTCCTGTCGCATTATCAACCCAAGATTTCCATTTCTTAAAAGTGTCAAAAACATCATATTTTTGTCAAATGCAATAAACCCAAGTTTTTCTAGTTGTATCATAAATAAAAGTAACATAATAGCAAGAGCCTCCAAGAGATGATACCTAAGATAGCCCCCATACATCTGTATACACAAGCTCTAGCTTTTCATTCCTCTTTTCCTTTCCAACTCTGAGAAATTTGACTCTCTTATGATTTCCATAAACACAGTGCTCATAGAAATCCAAATCAATTTGTTGAATATCTGGCAATAAATTCCTTTTTTGAAGTATTTGCATCCCCTTCTCACTCATGTGTCCAAGCCTATGATGCCACAATTTTGTATCCACTCCTGTAGAAGATAAATATATAGAAGAGTCAGTATTACTATTACATAAATACAATGTACCTACATTCTCTCCTTTTGCTATCACTAGTGATCCTTTGGTGACCTTCCATGACTTATCTGTAAATATAGATATACATCCTTCACTTTCCAACTACCTTATTGAAATAATATTTTTCCTTATATCATTAACATGTCTTAACTCTTTCAAAAATCATTGGTTTTGATTATTTTTCTTTATTTGTACCTTTCCCATTCCAACAATTTTGCATGGTGCATCATCACCCAAATGAACCTGTCCAAAATCACCTTGAACATAATCTAGAAAATGTTTCATATGGGGCATGGCATGAAATGAATCCCCTGAATCTGTTAGCCAGGACTCAAAAATATTATCTACAGAAAGAATCAAAGCATCTTGTAACATATCACCTGTTGCATTTGCTTCTTGATTTTTCTCATGTTGTCCATCTCTTTGTTTCTTTGGCGCTTTTCATTCTTTCTTCAGATGTCCTTTCTTCCCACAATTCCAACATTCTATCTTTCCAGTCTGTATTTAGATCTACCCTTCCTATAATTCCCAAGGTTCCATGATCCCTTTCCTTTATCCTTTTATCTTCCCTTGTTCTCCATGTTTAACACATTGCCTAATGTCTCACCTGTGTTTTTCTATCCCATTTCCTCGCTAAGGATAATGCCAACAACATCATCAAATTTTAGAGTGTGTGAACCAGAGAGAGAGTTACTTATAGCCGTGACCAAGCCATTCCATCTTTATGGAAATGAGCACAATATTATAAGATCCTTGACCTCATCATCAAAGTCCACTTTTAAAGAAATTATCTTATTAGTAATCATTTTAAATTCATTTAAATGATCTGCAATAGACCCACCTTATGACATATTCATATTAAATAAAAAATTCATTAGAAATACCTTATTGGACACCGAGGTTTTTTCATACAGTTTAGCTAATGCATCCATCAGCTCCTTCTTTGTCTTTTCTTTTGAAATATTGAAAGCTATCAACGTTGCTAGGATCAGACAAATCATTCCTAGAGCCTTTCTATCGATAGCCTCCCATTATTTTCCCTTCATGGTCGTCAACTTCTTTTCTATTCCTCCCAATGGTAGGAATACATCCTTCTGATATAAATAATCTTCCATCTTTGGCCATTAAATTCCTCGACCCTAAATTTTCTATCTTTCGCCATTGCTCCCACTCGAACCAGGAACCCTATTTTCCTACGAGTTACCTTTCACTCAGATACCAGTTGTTATAAAAACAAGATCAAGAAGAAATAAAATAAAACAAATGAGTAAATAAAATATAGAAGATACACAATACAATAGAAAGACATATATGTGTGGTTCACCAAATGTGGGCTACTTCCACCAGAGAAATTTACAGGTCCTTCCTTATTATTATCCAACAAAATCAAGGGATACAAACTATAGCACACCGATTGTAACTTCCTCTTCTTTCTCTCACTGTCTACTTTATCAGAATAAAATATTTGTGATAATACACAGTCGCAATACAATTCCCTCATAAAAGAGGGTTTCCTTCTAGGGAAAAAAGCCCTAAAACAACTTCTACCGTCAGATCTTCAAACTTATAATGAATGGTCCAGATTGACTATGAAATTACAATATTTTACAAGGGAATTTTTCCCAAAATTTCACTTCAGGGGCGTTTCCCCTAAATCCCCTACTAGGGGGGAATAAAAAAAAATTCATCTCGCCCCCCTTAGACCGCCATGGTGACAGTTGTGGGGGGGAATCCCCCCCACATTCCCTATCAGGGAAGGGATCCAAGCACCACTGAAACAAACCTTTGAATCAGGAAAATAATCAGGCTCCACAACCAACACAAAGGAGGAAGAAAATTAGTTGGGGGGGGGGGGATTGTCACAGAATTCCACCTTTGGTGGAACAATATGCTCGCCTAAAAGTTCAACCAAAAAATCCTCAATAACAAGTACTTCTTCAACTAGGATACTTAAAGTATTTTTCACTTCATCCTTAGAATCACCCAAAAGGTTATTTGGGCTTAACAAATTATGCCTCATTAGAGGTGGTCCTGTGAACTCTAGAGAAATACCCTGGTTCCTTTGATATTGATAGAGTGATTTTTCAACAAATTTTACAAAATAGGAAATAAACACCATAAACATGCAAAGTGCACTCAATATCAAATTCCTATGACCAATTAAATGCACCACTAATCAACACTCCACTAATTTTTTTTTAAAGATAAACAAGAAGCAAAACCTCTCTCTCGAAGAATAGCAAATCAAGGTGATGAAATATCCGAGTCCACAGTCAGTGAAGAGCCGAACAAAGCCTTTCAAAAATCAAGCCTATGGTAGTGAGACCCAAGAGAAATCAACAAAGGAAGAAGAGATAGTTACGATAACCCTCATGTAACAATCACCTAAGGTGAAAATACCCTCATGAAGAAGGGAACCCTCTAAGGAAACTAAGGAATATTTTATGTGTCTAACTAAGGTGCCAAAAGCACTTCCCACTTGAAATAACCCATGAGAAACCTAGGAAAATACATTCAGTTTACCACTTCACAATCTGTAGATGTGAAGAATAGTCATGGGTCAATCTTTAGCATTGGGCAAGGACATATAAGAATTTTGTTCTACAATTTAAATATTAGAGAAGAGGCATCATGTTGAGGATCTACCACTTCTATCAAAGTCCCCTAGTATTCATCTACCCACTGATAAGAGTGAGAGGGTATATTTCAACATCCAAATTAGATTAACCTAGTGCTTGATGTCTATGTCAGAGGCACTTTCCCAAAAGTACCTTTTACTACTAATGGATTTTGCACTCTTCAATACATTCCTATTTTCATTTGAGTGGCCTTGAATAATTTACTCTCCAAACCTACTACCAAGTCCCTATCACCTAGACTAATGTTGGATTTTCTATCAAAGAAAAAATGAGTCTAGTTGATTTAATTTCATGTTGTTTTTAAAGGTGTTTCTTACTCAAAAGTTATTGGAATGAAACTCAATGGTGTGATGACTCAAATATTGAAATTGGAAGAAGCATAAGGGAATTCAAATATTTTTCTTTCAAGTGCAAATCATGCAATGATTGACGATAATTTTTTAAATTTAGATGAAAAGGGAAATAAAGTATGTTATTTCATATGTCATTTTACTTCAGTTTCAAAACTCTATATGATGCAATCACCCAAAAAAGTAGCTTGGAAATAATCTTTTAAAATTTCAACAAGAATTCCATAAACAACAAGAACTAAAATTTGTTTTCTCACTTGCACACCACACAAACAATAATAAAAAAAGTGAAACCATTGTATCCAATATCTAATCAGTAGGTAGAACACTCAGATTTATAGATAGAGACCGAGATTCAATTCCAAGTTCAGAAAAGACAAATTGTTTTTCTATTTTTTCTATTGACATGGTAGATGCAGTGAAGCAATTGACACATGCACTAGCCTCAATGAATAAATTGATGTGCCCAAAGGAAGGTGTGTTGGAATATAAACCTATGTCTGGTGTGTTGATATTTTGATGTAACTACATAATATGTTCTTTTGTATTTGTATTGGTCAAAAATCGAGAAGGTTATTGTAACCTTGTTGTATAAATCGGCTCAAAAGAAATTATTATTTTATTGTTATCCTTATTGTAAAAGTCAAAATGGCCCCTCTTAGGGTTCCGTATTAGTTATGTGTATAAATAGAGGTTTAGTTCCTCTCATTTGTATACACACACAACTTGCCTTCTCTTGTGTATTTGGAGCATATCAAAGGAGGTATAGTGTAGGAGGTCTTGTTCTCTTGGTTTTGGTTTATTTGTGGAGAGTTATAACGTGACATTGTAATGGTTGAAGGAATCTATACTGAAGAATTGGTTTCTTAGTTTTCTCCCCCGTGAGGTTTTTCCAGGATGTATCTTGTGTTCTGTGATTGTTCATCTTTTAGTGATCATATTACATGCAATTGTTAATGAACGTTAAAGAAGATAACTATAACTTATAAATTATAAAATGGTATCAGAGCAAGCCTAAATAGAAGACAATTTGCAGATATAAAGATAAAGGAGCATATAGAAGCCATTGGTGATACAATGAATGGAGAATAAATGGTGATTACCACCTTGAATGGCCTCCCAAGGTCATGTGATGTGTTTATTCAAGGGATATGCTCAAGAATGAAGCTACCCAAGTTCAGTAGGATATGGGAATATTGCAACCAAGAAGAAGCAAGGATGGAAGAAAAAGAAGAGAGGATAACAAATTATTATCAAGCCCTAGCCACCCACATAAGGAAGGGAAAGAGAAATAAAGAACCCTCCTGACCCAAGAACTTTCAGAAGGCCTGAAGAAATAAACCAAACATTGGATGTTTATGTTTTCAAAAAATGGGATACATTTCTAGGAATTTTTCCCTCATTTAGAGACCAAGGGAAAAGAAAGGAGGTAAAAGGAATCACGTTCATAAAGTTGTTCATATGATGATCCACTCAAGAAGGTTGCAAAGGAATATGAATCAAGTGATGAGGAGTATGTTCTTATCTCGGCCCTTACAAGAAATGTCACTCATGGAAGTGACATTTGGCTCATGGAAAGTGGTGCTTCCAAGCACATGAAAAGTTATAAAGAATCCTTGTCTAACCTTACTCATAAGAATTCATTGCACAAGGTGAAATTGGGATATGACTATCACTATCCGATCAAATGAGTAGGAGAAGCCTCCTACAAGTTATAATCAAGAAAACCAATGAAGATGAAGGAATTTATCTAAGTTTCTAGATTGAAGAAGAACCTTCTCTCGATTTTATCATTGGATGAGAAGGGTTACAAAGTTTCATTTTTTGATGGACAAGTTCTTATGTGGACTAGAGGGAATACTTTTGATGATGTTATGGTGATTTGAGTTCAAGATGTAGGAATCTACAAATTGAAAGGGAAATCAGGTTCAACATTAATTCATGACACTGTGAATCCCAGTGAATTACAACATAAGATATTTTCTCACCTACAATACAAGGTTCTACTGAGTGTGAGAAATATGGTGACAGGACTACCAGATATCCAGGCAAAGCTAGATGGCATGTGCAAAGGTTACACATAAGGAAATAATGTGAAGCACTCCTTTCCTAGCAGTGATAGAAGAGCCAAACGAGTATTAGACATCATGCACTCAGATATGTGTGGACTGATGTCAACAACTTCACTAAGTGGAGTGGAAGATAAATACCTTGTGATTAGATAATGGAGAAGAATTCACTTCAGAGGAATTCAAATAATATTTCAAGGAAGTTGGGATTAAGAGGGATATTTATACTCCCTATAATCCTCAGAAGAATGGAGTAGCAGAAAGGAAGAATCAAATGATCATGGAAGCAATGAAGGATATGATCCATGATCAATATCTACCTATGAATCTATGGGCAGAAGAAACAAATAATGTAGTGTACATGGAAACCAAAAGTCCCCACAAAGTACTTGAAAACAAAACACCAAAGGTGATTTTTCCAGGAGAGAAGTCAAAAGTCATCCATCTAAGGATATTTGGCTACCAAGTATTTGTGCATGTCCCCAAGGAAAAGAGGAAAAAATTGGATCCATCCAGAAATAAAGGCATATTTTTTTGTTACAGTGACACATCAAAGGCATATAGGATATATATTCTCAATCATCGGAAAGTTGAGATGAGATGATATGTCACCTTCGATGAGATTGTAGCTTTCAACAAATCAAATTAGGACCGTGCAAAAGAGGTTCATGAGGAGGAGAATGAAGTTACTAGAGTTCCATAGGAAGAAGCAGTTGAACTAGAGGAATTCATTCATGAGGATAATGACATGGCAGAACCTCAAAGGCCAAAAGAGATGCCTTCTCGCAAGAGAATACCAACTTGGGCACAGGAGATCATTAGAGATGCAAAAAGATATAGTGCCTCAAAAAACTATATCGAGGAAAGTAAGAAGTCGAAACCGTATTCCATCTATATGGCATGTTTGTGTGATATCAGGGTATGGAAGGATGTCATGGGGGAGGAATATTAGTCCATAGTAAAGAATGTTGTCTGGGATGTGGTCCCTAGACCGAAGGAGAAATCAGTAGTAAGTTCAAAATGGATCTACAAAATGAAACATGACATTTATGGAAGTATTGAAAAGTATAAGGCTATGCTTGTGGCTCGAGGATTCTCTCAGAAGGAAAGCATTGACTATGAGGAGACATTTTCTCTTGTGGAAAGATATACCTCAATCATGACTATACTTTCGTTGGTTGCGGTAATAAAATGGAAGGTGAATCTGATGGATGTGAATACATACTTATTGAAAGGTGAAATAAAAGAGAAATTATATGTGGAGAAGCCACAAGGGTTTGAGGAACATGATAGGGAGACACATGTGTGCATATTGAAGAAGGATTTATATGGATTGAAGCAGGAAACCATAGCATTATATGGAAGGATCAATAATTTTTTGAAGAGCTTAGGATTTACAAAGAGCAGTGTAGATCCTCACCTTTACCTTAAGGTTGCAGATGATTGTATGGTAATACTGCTATTGTATGTGGATGATCTGTTTCTAACATGTGTGGAAAATCCCATCTCATAGTGTAATAGAAAACTGGTTGTTGAGTTTGAGATGAAATATTTCAGGATGATGCATTACTTTTTGGGTCTCGAGGCATGACAGAGATAGGATGAGATCTTTCAAAATCAAGGGAAGTATGCAGTGGAAATCCTGAAGAGTTTTGGGATGTTGGAATGCAAGGAAATGGCTACACCTATGGTATCAAATCTGAAGTTTTTGCAGGATACGACTTCATAGACTATGGTTGTTACTTTATATAGGAAGATGGTGGGTTCATTTATGTACTTGATGAAAATGAGACCGGATATATGTTTTTCTGTGAACATCCTGAGTTAGTATATGGAGTAGCCCAGGCAGGTTCATTTGGTCTCAACAAAACATGTGATAAGGTAATTTAAGGGTACATTATATTATGGTCTCAGGTATGTGACACACCATGAGTTCAGGTTATATGGATATTCAAATTCAGATTGGTCCGGAAGTATTCTTGATCAAAAGAGTACTTTGACATTTGCTTCAGTACAGGCTCTAGTATGGTTTCATGGAGTAGCAAGAAGTAGTCATGTGTAGCACTCAGTACGAATGAGGATGAATATGTGGAAGCATGTGCAACATGTAGAGAAGCAGTGTAGCTTCGAAAGCTGTTGTCTGGGTTATTTGGTCTCAAACTAGAGGCAACCTACATTTGGTATAATAACCATAATTACATGAAGTTGTCATATAATCTGGCATTCCATGACATTTCTAAGCAGGTTGAGATCAAATATCACTATATCATGGATATGGTGCAGAGGAGAGCATTGAGGCTCCAGTACATGACTACCAAAGAGCAGGTTGTGAATATATTGACCAAGCCACTGTCCAGGAAAAATTTTGAGCACTTCAGGGACAAGTTTGGCATGGTCCCTATTCAGAGGGAGTGATGAGGTACATATGCATGGCAGGGTAGTGGATTCCCTGGGGACATGTTGTAGCTATTTGAGAGCTACCCACATGCCTTGGATACATTGGTTGTGAAGTCATAAGGGTGAACATGATGAGGTACAAATGCATTGTGGGGTAGTGGATGTCATGGTGACATGTTGAAGCTATTTGAGAGCTACCCATAGGCCTTCCATGCATTGGATGTGAAGTCATTTTGTACTATGGATATCTAATGATGTATAGATTCATATGTTCAACAGTCAATGGTCATGAGCTCATGTTGCAACAAAGAATACCTTCCTAGTTAAGAGGGAGTGTTGATATTTTGATGTAACTACAGAAGATATTATTTTGTATTTGTATTAGTCAAACCTTGAGAAGGTTATTGTAATCTTATTTTATAAATCGACACAAAATAAATTATTATTTTATTGTTATCCTTATTGTAAATATCAAAACATCCCCTCTTAGGGTTGCATCTTTTCGGGAGTCAAGTTATGTGTATAAATAGAGGTCAAGTTCCTCCCATTTGTATACACACACAAATCACCTTCTTTTGTGTATTTGGAGCATAGCAAAGTAGGTCTAGCATAGGAGGTATTGGTTTATTGGTCTTTGGAATCTTGGTCTTGGTCTATTTGTGGAGAGATATAACGTGACATTGTATTGGTTGAAGCAATATATACTGAAGAATTGGTTGTTGGGTTTTCTCCCCCACAAGGGTTTCCCATTATATATCTTGTGTTTATTGATTATTTATATTTCAATGACCCTATTACATGCAATTTTTAATGAATGTTAAATAAGATAATTGTTACTTCTAAATTATAACATGGTGCATATTTTTTGTCACTAGATTCTAAATTTTTTTTAGAGGTTTGAGCATAATAGAATTTTTGCAAACTCTTGATATTAATTGATAGGAAAAACAATAGGAAATGCATATCTAAAGGCTAGAACTACCAAAGACCTAATATCAAACCCAAAAGAGATAATTTTAATGACTTTTCCCTAGTTGAGTTGCCAATTCTAGAATAGGGATTTTTGTCCTAATCTAAGATTTGGGATTCCCATGTGAGAGGGTTGGAAACTCACTGCAAACTGTAGGTAAATAAAAAATATAACTTTCCCTAGGAAAATTTCTTATACATGAAATACAAAAGGAAGGAGAAATAACATATCTTATTCCCAAACTTTAATGTATATCCAAGTAGACTGATCTATCCAATGCTACATTTAGATTTATCTTTAGATTCATATTTGCACACAAAAGATACAAATTATTTCTCCAACATATAGATATCAAGTGGATAGAAATCAAATACAATTAACCTCATTGTACTTTAAATGAATCAATTCATAATCAATTCATAGATCTAAATTTAATTCGTAAAATAAATACAAATGAATTGGAAGGGTGAAAGAAGATATATCTATATTAATTTAGGAATATAATTTTTACACCAAGCAAGCAAAACATACATGATCTAGTTGTTGTACCTCTATCACCCAGTTCTAGGACCTTCCTTCATCAACCACATGTATAAAATATCCTCAACAATATATGGATATTGTCCTTACACTTTGAGAGGTGGAACATTAGATTTCCACAAAGCACCCTCAAGGAAATATCACTAACAATGAGAGAAGGAAACACTCTTCATAAGAAAAGACCATATGAGCCAAAGATAGATCAATTAGATCCTAGCCTAATTCCACCAACATAA
>ML805355.1:21695-36544 GCA_009831015.1 Picea engelmannii | reverse complement strand
ATATATATATATATATATATATATATATATATATATATATATATATATATATATATATATATATATATATATATATATATATATATATATATTCCATGAATTAAGTGAGACATCACTAATGTAATAAACTCTAATTGACAAGTATTTTAGTATACATAGCATAGTTTCAAATTTTATATTACAAAGTGCATGCGACATCTATGTCATCCACTAGTTCCATAAATATGTTTAAAGTATTTAGATCAACAAATAATTTGCAAATAATGCTAAAAAATCAGTAAGTAATACATATCATATCAATGAAACCTTGAACACAATAGATTCATCCTCCAAAACACTGAAGTAATGGGGAATAATACACAGGGTCAGCAAGTCGTTGGTTTGGTTTAGGAAAGATACAATTGTGTTCAACCGATGAGAGAAGGAAGTGTGCACAATGTCATTATAAAATATAGTCAAACAACACTCTTTTGGTCTCTAATACATGCAATTTTGCTATCAAGGAAAGGAAAAAAATAAATGTTCAATTTAAGGCCTTTGAAGTGGGTTGTTGTACCTTTTTTGTCATCAATTTGATACTTATAGTGGTTGAGAGAAATAAGCACTTGAAATGTTTCTCAAAAGAGATGAGATATGCCTTCAAACACACTATATTACACTAAGAAAATATCATAAATTGGGAAAGTAGGCATTCAATAATTAAAGGCTCAAGAAGGTCATCCAAACATAGTCATTAGAGCCACACAATATGATAGATTAAATATATAGGAACAATGTAACATAGCCCTAGGGTTTGTTGAGGTGAAAAAATAAGCAATGAAATATACAAATTCAAACCTTTGTAACAAATGATAGCATAAGATATACATTGATGGATCAACCAACAATAAATGGAGGAAGGATATAGAAATTATGTTCAAAAGGACCTAGCATAAAAATCATTCATGGTGAAACCCTAAGCCGTGGGAAAAAGAAAATAAAATGAGAAATAATTTTGGGTTTTTAGTTGGTTGAAGACAAATGAAAGACTAGTGCCTTTGAAGATATTATGAGGTCACTATGTCAAATCCAAGTGAATTCGACAATTTAATATGAGGTGATGTTGATGAGACTTGGAGTATTTTCCTTCAAGCATCACCTAAGGTTAAAACATTCCCTTCAAAGCTTGGATGGGAGAAATGGTCCATGGGGAAGAATTTCTTGATACTATCAAGGTGAAATAAAAGGTTGTCCAAGCAAAAGGACAGATACCTAGGATGTCCTACCTTAATGAATGAACAATAACTTCAATGATTAAATGGGGAAGGTTAGATAACTTACCTTGAGAACCCTTCCAAGTGGATCATTTCACCATTCTTTGGCCTTGTAGTATCCTTTTTCTTCCAACAAACCTTCAAGAGTGCTTATCTAAACCTTGAGAAATAAATAAACATTCAACAAGACAAGAAATAGATACTCAAAGAACTCCTTAAACCAAGTTTTTCATTAATCTCCAACGACTTGAAATGGAGGAGTCTTCCTTTTATAGGTGAATATCCTCCTAAAATACAATTCAATATCATGTGCTAGCTCAAAACCATTATCCCGACCAAAACCATGGGAAAATATGATAAATGACATAATACATCCCATAATATTCTCAAAAGGTGGAAAGACCCTCTAAAATAGGTCAAAAGACAATGAATATGCCAAATGTGTGGAAAAAAGAGAGATAATGAGAGGTGTTTCCCCCAAAATTAGTGCCAATGTCCAAGGAAAAGGTCCATAGAAAATTCAAACATGATCCAATAGCTCCAACATCCTATAACCAACATCCTCAAACTAAGGAATGATTCAAAAGTGGAATAATGTCCTTAATAGAGATGATGTCACCTCCACATGTGTGATGCATCCAAGCGTATATATCATCATAAGAGGCACACATGGGCTCATCTAGGTGAGTGTTCCTCAAATAATCAACAATAAATGGTGCCACATCATCATAGGGTCCAAGTCACCACTTGTAATCACCTATGTAATTTGTACTCAACCTATATGATGCATTAAATACTCGCATGTGTGGTCCAAGGAGAGTAAATAATGTATTATAATGCATAAAACCTTCAACTTAGTAAGGATAATGAATGTGAATGGTCCATGTGGAATTTTTTATGACATGGCATCTCTGTCATGGCTAGATGCACTTTCATTGATCCCAATGCGGTGATATGTATCCCAATGTGGTACGTAGATCCTAAGGAAAATGTCACAGATCCCAATGTCTATATATATGGTAATATATGAGTACATTGATCCCAATGCAACATCATAGATCCCAAGGAAATGTACATTTGTATCAAGTCATGGTACACATATCCCAATGCACAATACCCACTCAAAGCGATGGGTCTAGCCTCTTAAAAAACCATTGATTATTAGCACTTGATGACATATCCTACCACAACCTAAAAAATTAGGGTTAGTTTTAATACTTTCCTAGGTCTTACCAATGGGAACAATATTAACCAGTATACATGCATCAAGTCCTAAGAAAACCCATATTTCCTAAGTGCCTAGGTGAAATATAGGAGATGATGAATAATAATGATGAAAGGGAAGGGTAAATGGGTTCATGTTATGACCCTCAAAGTCTTATACATGCACACGTATTTTTTATTCATTTATTCATTGAGTTACTTGTCCTCGACACTATCTAATGTAGGAGCATTGAGAGCATGGCTATGGGTATGTCTAAAATCCATGATCGGGATGACGATGATAGTGATGTAGGGGAAATAAAGGTACATGTATGCATACATCTGATAGAGAATAGTTGATGAACCGTGTATGAGAAAAGGTTTCCTAGGGAACCAATGGATACAGTGGCTCGTGACCCATATATTCTGGTGGATGGTAATATTTTTATATGGAATTCAACAATGTTTATGTTTGCAGGTACATGAGGATGAAGAGGATCAAGGATGGAGGATGAAGAATACCATAGATCGTGGAATAAAAAGAGCATAAAAGACAAATAAAACGAAGATCAACTGAGTTCAAAGGACCAAGTGAAGAAAAGGCATAATGAGGTCACAAGTGTTTGTTCAAGGAGGAGTATGATACAATCCCTACTTTTGATCATAAATAATTAAATAAATTAAAATATGCTTTATAATGAGGTATACTAATTCTATAAAGTCTATGTGAGAATGCAATATTAGGATAAATGAGTGATGTTAGGGATATGAATGTTTGTTGAGAGATTCATGGAGATCTATTGTGATATTTAAGGAGATATTGTGGAGATATTTGTGGGGATGGTTTGAACCAACCTTATAATTATGTAATGATTGTTATGGTCACCTATGGTTATAAAAAGGGGCCATTTTTACAAGCAATAAAAGGGTGTAAGCTTGGGAAATGATTGTTTAATAAAATATTCCCCTTTAGCGGAATTGGAGCTTATATCGCCTTGTGTCCTTGCTTTGAAAAAATGGTGTGAGTTGTGTGTGTATTATTCTGCTATGGCTCTAATCCATCATATTGGTATCAAAGTTTATAGTTGTGGTCAATGTGAGGAAGCATGTGAGAAATAAAAACCAATTGGTGATGTATTTTTTGGAAGAGGTCAGTTATGGCTGTGTAAGATGGATTCATGTTGCTATGTGTCAATCAATATAGTACCATGTGCAACATACCTACACCTAATGATATATTTTTGTGGATATTGAAATATTTTGGTACGCATTATTTCTTATGGCGCACTGTGACCTCTAAAGTTTCATCGCAAAGTATGGAGTTTAAATCTTGTTGTTGTGAAAGCTAGTTTTAATTTCAAAGCTTGACTGGAAGTGTAGCTATGAAGTAATGTAGATATACAATACCTGTAGCGATCCAATGAGGCACTAGTAGATTTGTTGGTGAGGATTATTTGAGACAACATTGAAGGAGAAGACTAGATATCCCAGATTTTTAACCCAAAATATGATGGCATCCTCTAATGCCACCAAAAAAATTGACTTTGTCGTTGGATTTTACCTTTAAAATTTGTAATTTTCTTGTTTTTTTTTATCGAATTGTCCCCAACGATCATCAGATATTCGACAAATAAGGCATTGTCATCAGTTTTTCTATGCCTAGGCATTAGATGTTCTACGACAATGGATGATACAGATGTGGACTTGAAGTGTACAAGGTATGCCTTAATATATATAATATTGATAGAATTATTGACTTGTATTGGTATATTATTGTATAAATTAGTGTTCAAGTTTAATTATGCCATTTTCTAGTATGTCAGTATATGTTGTAGGGTATGTTTCTTAATTATGACAAAAAACACATTCATTTATTTTCTAGTACATATATTTTTTTGGGTTTTGGGAAATTGAGAGTGACGTGAGGGGGGGGGGGGAAGATGAGCTTCCACCTTGAGATGGTTGGCCCCGTTCAATAGAGAATATTAAAAAATTCTTGAAACAAAGAGAAGATTGGTAAGGTTAATGCACAACTATGTTTATTTCACCTATTTCATTATTATATAATATTTAATGACTCAAAAATAATATGTGCCTGCTCATGTACTTGAAACCAATGCATACAAATGACATGTGAATGGGGCCAATGTTAAAATTTTTTCAATTTGTGCTTGTATGGACCGAAATTGGACATGGTTAGACTAGACACATGCATTGACAGTATAGGAGGGTTTTCGGAATCAAACATTACTCGCACAAAAAATTCAACAATCAAACAACAAATCTATAGAATAATTAATGTGAATGGGTCCAATGTTGAATTTTTTTCAATTTATGCTTGTATGTAATGAAATTTGACATGGTTATACTAGATGTATGCATTGACGGTATGGGAGGTTTTTTGGACTAAAAAATGACACACACAAACAATTAGAAAATCAAAAAACAATCCTATAGAATAATTAATGTGAATGGAGCCAATGTTGAAATTTTTTCAATTTGTGCTTGTCTGGACTGAAATTTGACATGCTAGGAAAACACACATGCATTGACGATATGGGAGGGTTTCCGAACTCAAACATGAATCAAACAAACAATTCAAAAATAACATATTCTTTGGTTATTCTATCAAAACCCAAAAATATGGCGCACTTTCTCATGTAATTGACCTCGCTTATAAGTGACATGTGAATGGGGCCAACAATGATTTTTTTTCAATTTGTGCTTGTATGGACTAAAATTTGACATGGTTAGACTAGACGCATACAATCATGGTATGGGAGGGTTCCCAAACTCAAACATGACTCACACAAACAGTTTTACAATCAAACAACAAGCCTATAGAATAATTAATGTGAAGGACTAGATGAATTAATACATAAATCTGACATCAAATTTCGATATAAATATTCTAGAATCCTCTATGAATAAATAGGATAAAATACTATTTCATCAAATATTTGGTTATTTGATCATAATCCAAAAATAAGACATGCCTTCTCATGTACTTGAAACCAATGCATATAAGTGACATGTGAATGGGGCCAACATTGAATTGTTTTCAATTTGTGCTTGTATGGACTGGAATTTGACATGGTTAGACTAGACCCATGCATTTAGAGTATGGGAGGGTTTCCAAACTCGAACATTAGTCACACAAACAATTCCATAATCAAACAACAATCCTATAGAATAATTAATGTGAATGGGGCCAATGTTGAAAATTTTCAATTTGTTCTTGTATCGATTGAAATTTGACATGGTTAGACTAGATGCATGCATTTACGGTATGGAATGGTTTTTGGACTCAAACGTGACTCGAAAAATTAATTTGAAAATCAGATATTCTTTTATTATTCTATCAAAACCCAAAAATAAGGCGTGCCTTCTCATGTACTTGACCCCGCTTATAAGTGACATGTGAATGGGGCCAACGTTGAAATTTTTTAAATTTGTGCTTGTAAAGACTTAAATTTGACATGGTTAAACTAGACGCATGCAATGACGTTATGGGAAGGTCTAATTTGATAATAAAAATAAAATATAATAATAATAATAATAATAAAACAACAAGAAAATTACAATTTTTAAAGGTAAAATCCGACAACAAGGCCAATTTTTTGGATGTCGTTGGATTTTGGGTTCAAATGTATTTGTGAAGGATTCTCGATTATGATAGGTCTTTGATAAATACCATCAAACTCATGCCCATAGGAATCCATTCCCATCTGGAATGATCAGTAAATGTCATCATTGTTGTCATAGTATTGTAGCAATGAAGTTTAAAGAACATGATGTTCATCATTGTTATAGCATATTCGTCGAAACTGTTCAAAAACATGGGACTTTGGCCCATGAGTTTCATGGAAATAATAAGACGCCAGATGACATTTTGTATTTAAATAATGATTTCGTACTAATATTCTTTATGGAGAAAACAAGTACTTAGATGAGAGCAAAAAACAAATACAAGACATAACTAATGAATCTTGTGCAATTTATCAAGTTCTTATTTTTATTTTATTCTATTGCATTCCCTTGTAGTACTAGATGTGGGGACGTGCATCTCAAACATAATTTAAAAGAAACAACTAAAATAAATTGTATTAGGACTAGACATGGGAAATAATGTCCTGTGAATGGGGCCAACGTTGAGATTTTTTCAAATTATTTATGTATGCATTGAAATTTGACATGGATAGACTGTTTTCATTCCTTGACGATATGGGAGGGTTTCCAAACTAAAATATGACTCACACACCCACTCTATGTATTTGATATCATCCTCGTTTCATTTGAACTTTCTTAGATTAATTTCATGCATGGAACTCCCAACATACCCATCGTCATTCTTTATATTCATCTCCTATGTCTCTCAAAACCAACATCATGCCAATTAGGCCCATGATTTTGGTGGAAATAAGAAGGTGTTAGATGAGATTTCATATTTAAATAATGATTTCATATTGATATTCTTTATGGAGGAAAAAAGTACTTAGATGAGAGAAAAAAACAAAGACAAGAAACAATTGATGAATCTTGTGCGATTCATCGAGTACTTTTTTATCGATGTTATTACATTCCCTTGCAGTACTATATGTGGGAACGTGCGTCTCAATTTTTTTTTAAAGAAACAACTAAAAGACATTATACTAGGAATAGACATGGGCAACAATGACTTGTGAATGGGGCCAATGTTGACATTTTTTCAAATTGTTTCAGTATGCACTGAAATTTGACATGGATAGACTGTTCACTCAAAACTAAATTACCACTAGTTTGTTGGTTTAACTATTTTGTCACCGCATCAATCATTCTTTGAAATGATTGCATCATCATGTTTTGTTTCTATATTTACCTCTGTAATCAATTTTTTTAATTGTATCCATGTACTTAGGAAATTGGAAAAAAAACCTCCGCAAGAAATGGAGACTATGTAAAAGCCTCCCCAAGAAGGTGTTCTCCTTGAGGTGTTATCATTTATCACGTCAACACTTGTATCTTGAAGAAATGGTAAAACATCAAGCAATTGCAACATCCTATAATCCCAAGGGAATCCAACATGATCAAGTACAATGATAAGAGTGAAACATTTGTACAACTTGAGAATGTGATGGAGCTATTATGCAAAGACTTGTACCTATATGAAAATGACACCTAGTAGTGCTCATGAGTAATACAATTAATTCAAAAAACTCACAAAATGTTCAATTAATAGAAAGGTGGTAAATTAGTTGTTGCGTGCATAGAATCAAATCTTCAATCTTTGATATGTATCAAAAGAAAGATCTAATGTTCCAAGTTCGTCAAATGCTTATTTTGATGGAATAGTAGAAAATACTTCGAAAAAAAAAGGGTGTTTCTATTGGAGACACTATTAGTTATAGGGCATCCCAAGTGTGACAATATCAATGGTATTCAATTTATTATAACCATAATATTATTCTAGAGGATTATAGGGAGTAGGGTGTATCATGGACATCATGTATTGTATAAGCATCTTACGTTCCCAATGTTTTAAACCTTTGGGAGGTTATTGATTGGAGCTTGAAATCCTTTGACAACGAAAGAGAACCGATTAGGGAAAAAAAACAATCCAAGTCCAACACACACTCAAAAACATATGCATTGAGAGAAATGTCGGCTTCCTCACATGTGAAGAGATTCTTAATACCAAATAGACTCTTAAGAGATTCTTAAGTCAAAATATTAAGTCAAAGGAAATGTTGGCTTCCTTGCATATGAAGATATTGTTAAGTCAAAATCATGATACATATGAATTAATAGACTCTTGGAGAGTAAACCATTATGGGAGTCCACAACAAATGATATGTATGACCTATATTTCCTAGCTCATAGGTATAAAGTGTCGGATTACTGAGAGGGGGGGTGAAACAATAATAGAGAAATTTAAACCTTTTCAACCATATAATGCAAGTGTTATATCAATGTAGCATTATCATCCAATAATTACAGAGTAAATGAACAAATGAGAAATCATACACAGTACACCAACCTGTAACAAATAACCTGTCCAAATAACTTGTACAAATAACCTGTCACAATAACCTATCCAAACAACCTGTAATCAACCTATACCATAAACAAGTGCATCAACCATGCACCAACCTGTACAAATAACCTATCACAATAACCTGTCCAAACAACCTATCCAAACAACCTGTAATCAACCTGTACCATAAACAAGTGCATCAACCATGCACCAACCTGTACCTCAACATGTACCATCAATGAGTGCATCAACCATGCACCAAATATGTACCAATCATGCATCAAATACACATCAAATATGACTCATCAATATGTACCAACATCATCAAGTATACACCCCATGTATGTGCCAACTCATCAACTACTTGTCTCAACCATGTACCTCAACCATACACCAAGTACATATATCAATATAACCATCAAAATTTATTTAGCAATATATCACACTATCAATAACCAAATACCATATACCCTTACATCAAACCATGTGCCACAACCTCACTGTTATTTATCCTCAAGCTAAACCAACAACTTTAGCAACACATCACAACCAAAAGACCAATACCCATATGCCAAATACCAACAAAAAAATACCAATTGTATCCCTCAACAAATATCATATATGCAACAATATTGAACATCCAATACCATCTCAAGAGATAAACCCTAGCTCACAAAACATACCTCAAACAAGATGTTCCATATCTCTCATAAATAGCCCCCAACCATGTTGCTACTGCGATTTTTCTGTTGCAATTTTTCTGCCACGAACTTTCTGTCGTGATTTTTCTGTCGCACTTTTTCTGCTGTGATTTTTCTTCCGCACTTTTTCTAACACGATTTTTATGCCACACTTTTCCTGTGGCACTTTTTTTGCCACACTTTTTCTGCTGCAATTTTTCTCTATCAATAATACCTTCCTAAATAACCTTTCACAAAAATGGATATTCAATGATATTCAAGTGTGATTAAATGAGAGATCCTTGCCTCTTATTTATACTTTCATGTAGCATCCCACTTTACTTATTTTAGGTAGTTCTCCATTAACTTTATTATTTAAACAATTTCTTTTTCAAACACTTTGACTTTTTGGGGCTTCTAGATAACTCATGAGTGTTCTCCAACTTCACATGGCCATAACTCTCTAACTGTGAGGAGTTATGTGATGTTCCACATACCACCGGAAATGGAATGACATGTAATATCCATCTAGAATAGTATTACCTACAAATATAAAAAAATTCATACCATTATCCATCAAACAAACTTGGGTCCATTACCCAAACCTTTGTGTTATTGAAATTTGCTACTAGACTTTCTTCAAGGGTTGACATCAATGGAAACTAACCCAATTAGTCAACAATATCCCCCTTTGGCATTGATGGAAACACCCTGATTCAATACTTAAGTCATATCACTCATGATCCCCTTGTTACCATCGCTCCCCCTGGAACCATGCCTCTGTGATCTTTATCTAAGCAATTATATCTTTGCATCTGATAAATATATCCCCCTTTGTCATCAATGGCAAAGGTATCTTTCCATCCAGGGATACTCCCCTTGACTGAACTCTTCCTGAAACGGATCTCCCAACCTGAACTATCCTCTTTATGGTGCTTCCTCATGTAAATCTAAGACATATAAGATAAGCATCCAAAAGCATTCATTTTGGAGTAGAAATTACTCTGAGACTCTAGTAAAGATACTCAAAGGCTTCCCGTGTGAGCGGTTTTGTAATGATGGTTGCCACTTGTTCTTTTTTGCCAACATAGTTAACTCTGATGTTCTTCTCTATAACTTGTTCCCATAGAAAGTGATATTTGATTGGAATGTGCTTCATCTTGGAGTGCTTCACTGGTTTCTTTGAGATACCGATGGCGCTTGTATTATCACAATAAATTGGAATGGGCTCATCATACTCAACCTGTATAATTGTCAGAGTTTGTTTCATCCATAGAACCTGTGTACAACATGATGCTACTGCAATATACTCCTCCTCGGCTGTAGATAAGGATATTGATGATTGTTTCTTGCCTAACCATGATACTAAACACTCACCCAAGTAAAACGTTGCTCCACTAGTGCTTCATCAGTCATCAACGCAACCTTCTCAATCTGCATCTATGTAAGCAATATGTGATAGATCCTTTATTTTTGGATACCATAATACAAAATCTTATGTTCCTTTGAGATATCTGAAAATATTATTTGTTGCTAATACATGTGATTCCTTTGGTGCTTCTTGAAATCATGCCACTTGTCCAACTGTCTACATTACATCTGGTCTGGATGTTGTCACATATAGTAAGCTAACAATCATTAACCTTTATTTCCTCTGGTCTGTCGACTTTGAATCATCATCTTTTCTCAACTTGCAATTGGTTTTTATAGGAGTGGTAATTTGTTTGCAATCTTCCATTCCGAACCTCTTTAGCATTTCTCTGATATACTTAGTTTGAGAAATAAAAATTCCTTGGTTGCTTTGATGTATCTGAAGACCCATAAATAAAGATAGTTCTCCAAGTAATGACATTTCAAATTCATTTTGCATATCCTTCACAAAATTCTGTCTTAACCTATCATCAATACTTCCAAAAATAATATCATCAACATAAACTTCAATTAATAAAATACTATCTTGAGTTACCTTGATGTAGAGGTTGTTGTATGCACTTCCTTTTCTGACCCTGACTGTTGTAGATATTTATCCAATCTAGAGTACCATGCTCTAGGAGCCTGTTTTAGACCATACAAGGCCTTCGTTAATTTACACACATAATCTGTGTTCTTTAACAAATGAAATCCTTCTGGTTATTCAATGTAGACTTCTTCTTCAAGTTCCTTGTTTAGCAAATATTATTTCATGTCCATCTGATACACTTTAATATTATTGGAGCATGCATAATCTAGGAGCAATCGAATTGCTTCCATTCCGGAAACTGGATCAATTGTCTCTTCAAAGTTGATTCATTCAACCTATGTGTATCATTTACATACCAATCTAGATTTGTTCCTTGTAACTTGTCCATCTTCATTTAATTTATTTATGAATACCCACTTTGTGCCAATCACATTCTTATTCTTTGGTATTGGAACCAATTCCCATGTGTCATTCTTCTTTATTTGATCCAATTATTCATCCATGGCCTTATTCCAAAATTCATCCTTGTTGGCCTCTTTAAAATTGTTTGTTTCAATCGTAGATGAGAGTGATAAGTGTGTTTGTTCTGGTGAACAAATTCTTCTTCTCGTCTCAACTCTTGCATCTTTTTTTCCAATAATTTGATATGAAGAATGATTCTTCTGTACTCATTTGCTAGGTATCTTTGGAGGAACTTGTTGAACTTTCTCTTCTAATTTTTTATGATCCTCTTCATCTTCCCCTTCTACTTCTTCTTCATCTTTTGCTTCTTCTTCATAAATTTGTTTCATTGTTTCATTTTCTTTTTCCTTTAATTCTTCTCCACCCGTTTCATCAATTGTTACATTGATTCTTTCCACAACTTTGTTCAACCTAAAATTGTAACACTTGTATGCTTTTCTTGTACTTCAGTAACCAACAAGTACTCCTTTGTCCACATGAGATTCAAAATTTCCCATTTTACCATATTGTCTCTTGATGTAGCATTTGCTTCCAAATACTCTGAAGTGCTTCACATTTTTTGGTCTTCCTTTACATAGCTTGTAGAGATTTTTGTCAGTAGTGTTTTTTATCATTACATTGTTTTGAATGTGAACCATTTTATGTATTGCATGTGTCCAAAAGATATATGTCAATTTGGAATCCATTAACATTGTTCAAGCCATTTCATGTACGGTCATGTTCTTTCTTTCAACAACTCCATTATATTGAGGTGTCCTAGCAACGGAGAACTGTCTTTTTATTCCATGCCTGCTGTAGTAGTCCATAAATTCCTTTGAAGTGAAATCTCCTCCATTATCAGATCTCAAACATTTTGTTTTTGAATCCATTTCATTTTCAACCATTTCCTTGTAGACCTTGAAGTTTTCAAAAGATTTTGACTCATTCCTGAGAAAGAAAACTGCAGTCATTCTTGTATAATCTTGAACTAATAACATAAAGTATTTATCACCTTTTAAACCATTTGTTTTAGTTGGTCCAATTATATCAGTATGCACAATTTCCAGTGGTCTTGTTGTTGAATATTCTTTTGATTTAAATCTGGTCTTGGTTTTCTTTCCTTGTTGACAATGCTTGCATAAAATGTTGGTTGGTTTTGTAATCTGGGGCATTTCTCTAAATGCTTCCTTTTCGTTGACATTGACAAGGTTATCAAAGTGTATGTAACCCATTCTTCTATGCCATAGCCAACTTTCATCTTCATTTCCTAGACAACACTTTTCATTTCCAATTTCACTTAGTACATATATGTTGCTTGAAGTTCTTGCAGCTGCTGCAATCAATTTTCCTTAACCTTATTTTCTTATCTTGCACTTTTGTGAATCGAAAGTAACTTTATGACCTTGGTCTGTTAAGCCATAATATTGGCTCATTACCCCTTAATTGGGGCATATTACATTAGTAATGTCATTTTATTTATGTTGGCTTTATTCCATTAGTTGTAATTATACCTCCTAGTCTCCTATATATACCAAGGAGACATTTTTAGTTGGAATCATCTTGTACTTGAACATTTATGTGGGGTAAAAGGAGGTTGCCCCCTCGAAGATGCTTATTATTTGAAATTATCTCTTTTTCAAGGTGTTGAGTACTTATTCTAAGGTTTTTCTATGCTATATTGATATTTGGTTCTTAACATATGGTATTAGAGCTCAAGGTCTTAGGGTTTCACTTCTAAATATGAGACACCTTGGAATTTTCTATATAAATGTTTTTCTACAACGTTTTAGAAGGAACGACTTGTAGGATATTTATTAGACAGATCAAGGTATTTTGGGTTAAAATTTTATCTCTTGAGGCCTTATACTTTCAGAGATAGAACCTGTGCAAGATATGGTTCTGGAATCATCCTGAACTGAGTCATTGCGAAATTTTCTCTATAAACATTTTTATGTAACGTTTCAAACCCTGAAATATGGAGGATATTCAAAAAAATTAGTAAGGTATCTGTGGTAAACATTTCATCTTCTAGGTCATATTACATTTGTAGATACACCCTATGGAAGATAGGGTATCTGACTATTCCTATTGACTAGTCTCAAGAAGGCGTTCCAGGTAAAACAATCATAACTTCTTCCTAGAGTATCCAAATTGAGTCAGACTGGTTTCATTGGATAGTGGACAGTATGTAGTATTTATGGTATGAGTTTCAGAATTTTATATCAATTATTTCATGCGAGGCACACTATACAAGTGAGATCTCCGGGAAAGGCCAAAAATCAGCAAGTTGTGGGGAAGTTACCATAAATTCCACTTGGCACATCCAATTTTGATTAGAACTATGGTATTGCAGAGAAGAAATATCATAGAACTACATAAAAGAAATTTTCATACTCATAAGGGCCAAAACTTGGGAGATACAATAGAAGAAATATTGTCTAGCAGAACCACCTCAAAATGAAGGTTCAAAAGTGATACTTGGCCAACATGCCACCCAAAAAGGGAACTTCTACACCAAATAAGCCTCCAAAAAATCCTACTTGGACTCTTGATGAAGGTGAAGAAATGCGTAGGGACATAAATGATTTACAAAACAAGATAGTCAAAAAAGATGAACTAGAAGAGATAAAAGCTAAGTTGGAGGCAAAGATGGATGGTTTAAAAGAGGATATCATCAAAGTATTGAAACATTTCATAACAGAGAAGACACCTGAAAGTGAAAATGCATCCCATGAAATTCATGATGAGGACACAAGGAAAGTGAATCAAGAATGGAAAAACTCCAACTTTGGGTTGAAGACCAACCACAAACCTAATATCGATAGGAGGAAGTTTGATGGCAAGGACCCAATCACATGGATACTTCAGATGAAGCAATTATTTGATCTACATAATGTGCCACATACACAAAAGGTACGAATTGCTTCTTTATATTTAGAACCCAATCAACTTGTATGGTATCGATGGCTTTGTTCTCACAAATCACTCGTCACTTGGACAATTTTCACGGAAGAAATCATAGCACACTATGAGGATACAAGGAGAAATACCTTCTTTATCCAATTGATAAATCTCAAGCAAAAGGGTTCAGTTACCGAGCACATTGAGAACTTCCAAAGATTGAATATAAAGGTAACAGATATTCCATATGAGCATTTGATTGATGTATTCATAGGAACTTTAAAGGATAACATTCAACATGAGGTTCTCCTTTGGGAACCCAAATCATTAGAGAATGCATTTAAGGTGGCAAGAAATGTTGAAAGTAAAAATATGGCTATGGCTACTAGAAGGACCAA